>SCLE01078447.1:0-63438 GCA_004367955.1 Bathochordaeus stygius | reverse complement strand
ATCCAGTGCGTTATAGCTTCTCTAGGTGTCAGTATAAACAATGCTATCAGGCTTCACTTTTTGCCTAATGCTCGGCATGAATGTCTCTGTTTTAGCATCGGGTATTATGATAGTAGAAACCTTATCCTTGCGCTTTAATAAGCCAAAGACGGGGACTTTACCTCCCGCTCCACGTCCTCGTTGTCCTTTACGTTGGCGACCCAAGTATGATTTATCAGCTTCGACCTCAGCATCCAGTAGAGCTACATGTTCACTATGATCCTATATTCTCGGACGTAATCGTTGGCAATAATAACTTGCTGTAGATTGGTTGATCTCAATTAAACTCGCGGCTGTTCGAGCAGTTGCGCTGGCAATAAAGAGTTGAATTAGCTGACTTCGTTTATACCAACTTAATCTGCTTTTTCTCATTCTGCCATCCTAGATTATTTTAGTGATCTAGGATGGCGCCTAAAATAATTTAACTAACTATCAAGGCTTGTGTATCATGCAGTGTTCGCTTTGAATGGCAATAGATAAAACAGATATGAGCCAACATTTTCATATTCATCCTGACAATCCGCAAAAGCGACTGATTAACCAGGCCTGCGAAATTATCCGCAGCGGCGGTCTAGTCGTGTACCCAACTGATTCTGGCTACGCTCTAGGTTGTCATATTGGTGATAAGAGCGCGATGGATAAAATCCGTCGCCTTCGTCAGTTAGATGATGATCATAATTTCACCTTAGTATGCCGTGATTTATCCGAGATTTCGCTTTACGCCAAAGTCAATAATGCGGTATTTAGAAGCATTAAGGCCAATACGCCAGGTGCTTATACCTTTGTTTTACCGGCGACAAAAGAGGTACCAAGAAGGCTACAGCATGCAAAACGCAAAACCATTGGTTTGCGGGTTCCAGATAATAATATTGCCTTAGCCTTGTTAGAAGAACTGAATGAACCCCTCATGAGTTCAACTTTAATCTTGCCGGGTGAATCAGCCCCCATGACAGATGTTGACGATATTGTTGACCAAGTTGGTAAACAAGTTGATTTAATTTTGGACGCTAATTTCTGTGGTAGTGAGCCGACAACTGTTATTGAATTTATCGATGATGTACCTGAGATCATGCGTGTTGGCCTTGGCGATCCAACCCCATTTAAAATTGAATAATGACATGGTCTGTTCTTACCTTTATGGTTTTATTACCGCTTGTATTAGTGCCTTATCTTGGTCATCGCGCTGCCAAAGTCGATTGGCAACAAAAAGGGATTAATTGGGTTGATGGTCTTGTTCGATTATTGTGTAAACATGTCCACGGCCTAGATGAATCACAACAAATTCTATTACCCACCACGGGATCCGCAATTGTGGTGGCCAATCATGTATCAGGTCTTGATCCCTTTTTATTGATCAGTGCTTGTCGGCGGCCATTGCGCTTCTTAATTGCCAGAGAAGAATATGAGCGGCCTGGTTTACATTGGTTATTCAAAGCATCAGGGTGCATACCTGTTGATCGGGCAGGTAGACCTGAAAAAGCATTACGACAAGCATTACGTGCTTTAGAACAAGGTGAAGTCATTGCGCTATTCCCACATGGAAAAATTCATTTGGATAGCGATCCACCCTTTAAAATAAAAGGCGGTGTAGCACGATTAGCTGCTTGGTCACAGACTGAAATCTATCCTGTCAGAATAGAAGGTGTCAAAGGTGAAGGTCATGTGGCATTAGCACCTTTTATACCCGGACAAGTCCAGCTTACGATACATGACCCTTTGTCTTTTGATGTGACAGAAATGAAGCTTTGCCTAGCCGAAATAACCAAAGCAATTTCAGCACAAAACTACCACAAAGCTTGATTTCCCGCTTTATTCTCCCCATCTTTAAATCACAGACTGATCATAGGGAAGACGAATCATGCAAGCTGATAAGTTAACCAGTAAGTTCCAAGAAGCACTGAACGATGCCCAAAGCATGGCCTTAGGGCGAGATCATCAATTTATAGAGCCTGCTCATTTAATGCTGGCATTGATTGATCAGCAAGCGGGGACGGTAAAACCATTATTGATGCAAACATGTGTCAATATTGCGGCCTATCGAACTGAACTCGCATGCCAATTAGGCCGGTTGGCACAAGCTGAGGGTGGCAGTGGCGATATCCATATTTCTCAAGACTTGACTTGCCTATTCAATCAAGTCGATAAATTCATGCAAAAACGCCAAGATCAGTATGCGTCGAGTGAATTATTTGCCTTAGCGATGATTGAAGATAAAACTCAGTCCGGTGAATGTTTGCGGGCGAACGGCGGTAATAAAAAAGCGATTGAATCAGCAATTGATAAAATACGGGGCGGAGAAAGCGTGACAGAGCAAAATGCCGAACAACATTGGCAAGCATTAGAAAAATATACCATTGATCTGACCGATTATGCGGAAAGAGGCAAGTTGGATCCTGTGATTGGCCGTGACGATGAAATTCGCCGCACGATTCAGGTATTACAACGTCGGACTAAAAATAACCCCGTGTTGATTGGCGAACCAGGCGTGGGCAAGACAGCCATTGCAGAAGGGTTGGCACAAAGGATCGTCAATGGCGAAGTGCCTGAAGGCATAAAGCACAAACGACTGTTATCACTTGATATGGGGGCATTGATTGCCGGTGCTAAATTCCGAGGTGAATTTGAAGAGCGCCTAAAAGCGGTGTTAAAAGATCTTTTCAAGCAAGAAGGTCAGATCATTTTATTCATTGATGAAATTCATACTATGGTCGGTGCAGGTAAAGCAGAAGGCGCAATGGATGCCGGGAATATGTTAAAACCAGCCTTAGCACGGGGCGAGCTTCACTGCATTGGGGCAACAACATTAGATGAATATCGCCAATATATTGAAAAAGATGGCGCGTTAGAGCGTCGCTTCCAAAAAGTGTTGGTAGGCGAGCCAAGTGTTGAAGATACCATTGGTATTCTTCGTGGCTTAAGTGAGCGTTATGAAGTACATCACGGTGTGGATATTACTGATCCCGCGATTGTGGCGGCAGCGACGTTATCTTACCGTTATATCAGCGATCGCATGTTGCCAGATAAAGCAATTGATCTTATTGACGAAGCCGCCAGCCGAATCAGAATGGAAATTGACTCTAAACCTGAATCGTTAGATCGGATGGAACGGCGTTTAATCCAATTAAAGATTGAACGGGTTGCACTCCAAAAAGAATCCGATCAGGCATCCCAGAAAAGGTTAGCTAAGCTCGAAAAAGAAATGAAAAAATTAGCACGTGATTATACTGATTTAGATGAAATTTGGAAGTCGGAACAAGCAGCCTTACATGGTAGCCAGGATATAAAAGAAAACCTTGAAAAAGCAAGGCAAGAGAGAGACGTGGCGAAACGTAATAATGACCTTGAAAAAGTATCTGAATTACAGTACGGAAAAATTCCAGAACTAGAGAAGCAACTAGATTTAGCGGCACAAGCTGAAATGCAAGATTTCACCTTATTACGAAATAAAGTAGGTGAAGAGGAAGTTGCAGAAGTGGTGTCTAAATGGACAGGGATTCCCGTCTCTAAAATGTTGGAAGGTGAACGTGACAAACTGCTAAAAATGGATGAGGTGCTACATCAGCGTGTGATAGGCCAAGAAGAAGCCGTTAACTCAGTCTCGAATGCGATTATACGTTCACGCGCGGGCCTTTCTGATCCGAACAAACCCAATGGCTCTTTCCTATTTTTAGGTCCAACAGGTGTCGGTAAAACCGAATTATGTAAAGCTTTGGCAACATTCTTATTCGATACTGAAGAAGCCATGGTGCGGATAGATATGTCCGAGTTTATGGAAAAACACAGTGTCGCAAGGTTAGTCGGAGCACCGCCGGGCTATGTCGGTTATGAAGAAGGCGGTTATTTAACCGAGGCCGTGAGGCGAAAACCGTATTCAGTCATCTTGCTCGATGAGGTCGAAAAAGCTCATCCTGATGTCTTTAATATCCTACTACAGGTCTTAGATGATGGACGCTTAACGGACGGCCAAGGTAGGACAGTCGATTTCAGAAATACGGTTATCGTGATGACATCGAATTTAGGCTCTAATGTTATTCAAGAGTTAGCTCGTGAAGGGCAATATGACCAAATGAAATCGTCAGTTATGGAAATCGTTGGCCAGCATTTCAGGCCAGAGTTTATTAACCGAGTAGATGATGTGGTGGTGTTCCATCCGCTACAATGCGAGCAAATTCATGCGATTGCCAAAATTCAATTATCCCATCTAAAGCAACGTTTACTCGAACAAGATATGGGATTCGAAATCAGCGATGCCGCATTGGATTTAATTGCACAAGCTGGGTTTGACCCTGTCTATGGCGTGAGACCACTCAAGCGGGTTATCCAACAACAGTTGGAAAATACCTTAGCGCAAGATTTATTGTCGGGTCGGTTTAAAGCGGGCGATAAAATTAAAGTGGATGTTCAAAACGAGACACTGACGTTTAAGACTTAATGCGTGATGATCGCCGCGTTATATTAACTATCCGAGACTTTGGCTAATATCCAGTCTAAGCTACGAGCAGGTAATAGCCGTTTCAAAGTAGCAAATAAATAAGTAGGGAAAGTCACGTAATAACGAATTTTTGGCCGCTTGCTTTCGATGACGTGAAACAGTTTATCCACAACAGCATCCGCAGGTAAGGTAAAGGGTGCAGCAGGCCCAGGTTTCGTTAATCGGCGTTCCATAGCGTCATAGGTATCCCGGTGCGCACTCTGTGTTTTATCAATGTTTTGTTGATATTTAGCAAAGGCATTGGCGCGAAATTGGCTGATAATCGGACCCGGTTCGATAAGACTGATATGAATATTAGTACCACGCAGTTCTAATCGTAATGTATCAGCCAGACCCTCTATGGCATATTTACTGGCATTATAAGCACCGCGATAGGAGAGAGAAATGATGCCTAATACCGAGCTGTTATAGGCAATGCGGCCGTGGCCTTGTCGTCTCATTTGGGCAATGACTAAGTTAGAGAGTTCCTGTGTACCGAAGACATTTGTTTCAAATTGGTCACGCAACACTGCTCGAGAAAGATCTTCCACAGCGCCGGGTTGACCAAAAGCGCCATTGTTAAATAACACATCAATGCGGCCGTTAAAGTGTTTAAGCGCAAAGTCGAAAGCATGAGCAATGGACTGACTATCCGCCAGATCAAGTTCTGTACAGGTGATGCCCAGATCCTGTAATGCTTGGGCATCGGACAATTCTCTAACGCTGGCAATAACGTGGTAGCCTTTGTGGTGCAAGAGAGTGGCAGCACTATAACCAATACCCGTTGAGCAACCAGTAATAAGGACGTTCTTCATATTGTATTAACTCTATAATGAGATTGGTAGACGAGTAAATAACCCAAGCGATTGAATATCTACTATACTCCCGAAAATGGGCAGGGAAGGAAGCTGAATAGTCGTGACTAATTATAATGTGATATGCCGGAAAAAAATAAAATAACGCCATACGAATATCTACAGTTCAAGTCTTTTTTAGAAGAGATATGTGGCATTTTGTTGGGCGAAGGCAAACAGTACCTTATCGTTAGTCGTCTGGCTAAATTATTGAGAGATGAGCAAGTCAGTGGCATCGGTGAATTATTATCACACGTTAAACAGCCGGGACAAAAGCGCTTACGTGATGCCGTTATAGATGCTATGACGACGAATGAAACATCTTGGTTCAGGGATAAAACCCCATTCAATATATTGGAACAAATCGTTTTCCCTCAAATAGATCAAAAGCAAGGGCAATGGGGTTGTCGAGTTTGGTCAGGGGCTTGTTCGTCAGGACAGGAACCTTACACCATCAGTATCACGTTGAGTGAATATCTAGTGTCAGCGGTACAGAGCAAGCTTAGGAATATGCAGATAGTAGCGAGATATCTCTGAGAGTATGCTTAAGGAGGCTAAATTAGCCCATTACCAAGAAGCGAATTTAGGCCGCGACTTGTCAGAGAAAAGAAAACGCAGCTATTTTAAGGAGGTTAAGGGTCACTGGACAGTGAGCGATGAAATTAAATGTCGCGTCAGTTTTAAACACCAAAACTTATTAGCGAGTTATACTGGCCTAGGTAAATTTGACATCATATTTTGCCGAAATGTCCTGATTTATTTTTCGCCTGATCGTAAAACCGATATCCTTAAACGGATGGCAGCAATGATGAATCCGGGCGGTTACTTATTTTTAGGCGCATCAGAAACGACCATGAGCTACAGCGACGACTTTGACATCATTCGTAGTCCTGACGGCATATTCTTTCAACTAAAAGGTTAAGGTTTAAAGTTAGCGTCTTGTTCTGAACTGATAATGGTATTAGTAGTCGCCTTTGTCAATGGAGCAGGTGCTTCGCAAAAGCCAAGCCAACGACCAATACGACATAATAAGAATTTAATAATTCGCCATAGTTTGGGCAATACCCAAATCATAAACAAGATAAAAATGATCAGACCGATAATGAACAGAATAGGATGATGCAAAGCAGCCCACAGACCACCAATCACGATCGAATCTTCGGTGATCGACGCTGTCCAATTACTGACAGGTTCAGGGGAAGTGTTAATTAATAAGAAAGTCCCAGCCAGAGTAGTATGGGTTCCCGCTGCCGTCAGGATCATCGGGTTCGTTAGGATCTCGAGTTCTGCCGGTAGTGTAATATTACCTGTTGAGGCCATATAGCCAAGCATAAATAAAGTGGCGTAGAGGTTGATGCCACTTGCTCAGGCAGCGGTCATACTGAGCGCGATAATACTCGCTACTTCCATTTCCTTATCCTTAATTTTGTTATAGTGGCAGCTTTATCGGCTGCGGATGATGTAATTATGATAACGCGAACAGAGTGCCTATCATACATTGAGACTGTGTTAGAGCCCGCTAGGTTCCATGATTACTGCCCTAACGGACTACAAGTGGCCGGTAATGAGCAGATTCAAAACATCGTCACAGGCGTCACTGCGAGCCAAGCATTAGTAGATGCCGCACTAGCGTGTCAAGCCGATACCATCATAGTCCATCATGGTTATTTTTGGCGAGGAGAAGATCAAAGGGTAATTGGCATCAAACAGCGTCGCCTTAAGCAACTGTTATTGAATGACATTAACCTAATCGCTTATCACTTACCGTTAGATGCACATCCAACATTAGGTAATAATGCTCAGCTCGCTGAACAATTATCTTTAGAAATTGATGGTCGGATATCTGGAACAGGCGATCCTGCTATCGGCATGTGTGGCTATTTTGCCATACCTAAAACAGTATCAGAATTTGCAGACCAACTTAGACAGAGCCTAGGTCGTGAGCCAATGGTAATTCAAGGGCATAACCGACCCATGATGACGATTGGCTGGTGTACAGGCGCTGCACAGGGGTATATTGAGCAAGCAGCAGACTTGGGACTGGATGCTTATCTTAGCGGTGAAGTATCAGAACAAACGGCGCATTTAGCCCGTGAGTTGGGTATTAACTATTTTGCGGCTGGTCATCATGCAACAGAACGTTACGGTGTCGCGGCATTAGGTGAACATTTGGCAGCCCAATTTGGTGTCACACATAAATTTATTGATATTGATAATCCAGTATAGTGATGACATTATTTTAAATTAAGCAAAGTTGACGAACAACATCACAATGGACTTCATGACAAAATTAAAACAATTCTTTCACGTGACGATTTGGCAAGAAACAGCGCAGCAATTAAAGGCCCTAGTGCGTGCAGTGACGAATACTTTGAAAGTGAGTTTTATTGTCATGAGAGAGTTAGCCAAGGGCGAATTAAACCGCCGTGCGATGAGTTTTCCCCAGCATTAATGGGCGCAACGGTGGCAGGAATATTATGGATAGGTGTTGGAACCGGCTTTGCTTCTTTTGTGGCGACATCATCGAATTACACGGTCATCTATTCCAGTTTTGTCATTTTGTTTTTCTTTATGATTTGGCTCTATTTAGCTTGGTTTATCTTACTGACTGGTTCGCAAGAGGCCTTTTATCTACAACACCAAAATCTTGTTAGTTATGGCGGCGAACAACTCGAATTAAGTTCACGATTGCGTGAAAAAGTCGGTGTCAGTTTGATGACTCAAATTGCCAAACGATTTTATCAACAAAAACCGGCATTGGCGGTGAATGAATTAGAAGCAGAAACCACATTAACGAATAGCATCTTGCAAGACCGGTTAAATAAGTTAGAGAGAGGCGGGGTACTAGTAGAGTGGCAAGGTGATGAACGACGCTATCAGCCAGCACAAGATATTGCTAATATCCAAGTGAGTACAATCTTAACGTGCTTACGAACAGACGAAGAATCACAAGGAATGAATGTGAAGGGAGCCATTGCAAATAACATTGATCATCTATTAGAACAAGTGCAGCAATCAAGGCTACAGGACACTAGCTTACGTGAATTAGTGTCAGGAACGGGCAAAGCATGATCACAGAGGCAACGCTAACAGGTAAAAAGATTGTACTAGGTGTCTCTGGCAGTATTGCTGCTTATAAAGCCGCAGATCTCGTCAGATTGTGTGTCAAAGCAGGGGCTGAAGTGAAGGTTGTGATGACACAAGCAGCGACTGAGTTCATCACGCCGCTTACTATGCAAACACTCAGTGGTCACCCGGTTGCCATGGCGTTGCTTGATGCTGATGAAGAATCAGCCATGGGCCATATTAAATTAGCTCGTTGGGCAAATTGGGTATTAATTGCCCCAGCCAGTGCCAATACAATAGCGGGTTTGGCGCAAGGTAGAACAGAAGATCTTTTATCAGCGTTATGTTTGGCAACAACAGCACCTATCGCGCTAGCGCCAGCCATGAATAATAAAATGTGGATGAATGCAGCCACGCAAGCCAGTTTAGCGATAGTGGCTGAAAGAGGCATTCATATATTAGGACCAGCCACTGGCGAACAAGCTTGCGGCGAACAAGGAGAAGGCCGTCTGTTAGAGCCAGAACAGGTATTAGCAGAATTGTCACAACTTGTTTTACCGTCGAAACTGATAGGGCAACAGCTGGTTATTACCGCTGGCCCGACCTTTGAGCCCATTGATCCCGTCAGGTTTATTGGAAACAGAAGTTCTGGCAAAATGGGTTTTGCCATTGCAACTGCCGCTGCTCAAG
The DNA here is from genome assembly GCA_004367955.1 of Bathochordaeus stygius. NCBI lineage: Eukaryota > Metazoa > Chordata > Appendicularia > Copelata > Oikopleuridae > Bathochordaeus > Bathochordaeus stygius. The sequence continues at coordinate 54,318 of SCLE01078447.1, read as the reverse complement.
CGGGGGCTGAAGTCACATTGATAGCCGGCCCGGTGCATTTAACGACGCCATCGGGTGTCAAACGAATAGATGTTGAAACAGCGCAACAAATGCACGAGGCCGTTGAAAAGATAACGCAAATAGATATCTTTATTGGTTGTGCTGCTGTTGCCGATTATCGACCCCATCAATATCACGACAGAAAACTCAAGAAGACAGTTGAAAAACAGCGTGTTATATCATTGGTTGAAAACATCGATATCATTACCGTAGTTGGTCAAAGACAACGGAAACCTTTTATGGTCGGCTTTGCAGCAGAAACAGAAAGTGTTGCAGACTTTGCTAAAGAGAAAATGGCCCGTAAACAATTGGATATGGTAGCAGCAAATCAAGTAGGTAAAGGGCTAGGTTTTGCTGTCGATACAAATGCATTACAGGTATTTTGGCCACAAGGCGATGCTGTTTTGCCATCAGCATTAAAAAGTCACTTGGCAAGAGATCTAATGAGACTTATTATTAAACGTTATGACGCAAAAAATTCAACTTAAAATCCTCGACTCACGGTTAGGTGATTCAATAGAATTACCTAACTATGCGACAACAGGTTCCGCCGGACTGGACTTGCGTGCTTGTCTAGATGAAAAAATGACTATCGCGCCACAGGAAACAGTACTTATTCCAACAGGCATTGCAATTTATATCGGTGATCCTAATTTAGCTGCAGTGTTATTACCGCGATCAGGTCTGGGCCATAAGCACGGTATCGTATTGGGCAATTTAGTCGGGCTCATCGACAGTGATTACCAGGGACAATTATTTGTTTCTTGCTGGAATCGCGGACAAGCGGCATTCGATATTGATATCGGCGATAAAATCGCACAAATGGTCTTCGTACCAGTGGCCCAAGTCGATTTCGAACAGGTTGACGCGTTTTTGCTATCTGAGCGGGGTAATGGTGGCTTTGGACATACTGGGCAACAATAGATGAAGAATTTAGCGAAACTAATGGGTAATCCAAGTATCGTTATTTTGGTGATATTTTTAAGTTGCTTAGCTATTTCCGTTGGTTTTTTATGGCAACACCTGTCGATATCTGAACAGCATCGACAAGCAATAGAACAAAAGCAGCATCATATTGCAGAGATGATTCATAGTACAGTTGAAGCCAGAATTGAAAGTTATAGCCAGCAAATGGCGTCAGCGGCGGAATCACCCCAATTAGCAACAATTATGGCAAGGCAAGATTCAGGTCTAATTGCTTCACAGCAGCGTGCCTTGATGCGGTTATTTCCACAAGTGAGCCAAGTTTGTCTAATTAAAGCCAGTGTCGATGAACCCAACCCCGATGCTTGTATCCCGATTACATTTGCGATACTCAATAGTCTGAGATTAGCCAAAAAAGAAGGAAGTGCCGCCCTTGCAGTTATGCAAACAACACAAGAAGATGCCTACTTATTACTTACTCAAAGTATTAAAGATAGCCAAAAGAAAGTGGTTGGCGTGTTAGCTGTAACCTTACCGACCAATAGAGTTCAGGAATTATTACAACCGACATTCAGTGCTGAAGGCTATGTTGAGTTACAATCAGGTGTAAATACGGACACAGCATTGGCATCACAAGGAGACAGGAAATGGCGCCAAAATCAGCCTTTATTCACTCAGTCATTAGCAAAAAGTCATTGGCGCATCGCCTACTGGCCAGTCGAGGCAGATAAATCAAATTCGTATCTTGTTGTACTAGGAAGTGTATTGTTTATCGTTCTATTGATGTGGCTATTAAGAGAACGTTCTCATCGTTTTGTCTTATTGCACGATTTAAGTGTGTTAAATAACCAAATAACTGATTTAAATAACAGCCAGTTAAAAGCGAAGTATCCGATGGTGATGCCGGAGATGGACGCGATTATCGACGAAATTAAGCGATTAGGCCAAACATTACCGATAACGCGCAAAAATAAGAAAGGGGCAAGTGAAATACCCGTGCTGGACAGTGAGCCGGCTGTGGTTGAAATTAAGCCTGACACTAACCCACTTGAATTGACGGTGGCACAGGCGCAAAAATCAGAAACTGGGCCGCTAGAATTCGTAGAAGAAACAGCAATAGAGATTGTACCGACTATTTTCAAAGCCTATGACATTCGTGGCATTGTCGGTGAAACAATTAATAAACAAGTTGTAAGAACGATTGGGCAAGCGATTGGTAGTGAAGCATTAGATAGAGAACAGTCACGTCTTGTCGTTGGCCGGGACGGCCGCCTGTCAAGTGACGAGTTAAGCCAAGCCTTAATAGAAGGGATTATCGCCAGTGGTTGTGAAGTCGTTGATATTGGTCTAGTTCCTACTCCTTTGGTTTATTTTGCTTGTGAGAATCTGCATACTCACTCAGGGGTGATGGTCACAGGAAGCCATAATCCAGCCAATTACAATGGCCTAAAAATCAACATAGGAGGCAAACCGCTATTTGGTTCCAGCCTACAGCAGCTTTATCAACGTATTTTGCAAGGTAACCTTCGTACCGGTCAAGGGAGTGTTAGCAGCGTCGATATTATTGAGGATTACATTGTTCAAGTAACGGCTGACATACATTTAACTAGGCCACTAAAGGTTGTGGTTGACTGTGGTAACGGTGCTGGTGGAGTGGTTGCCCCCAGAGTGTTGTCTGCGCTAGGGTGTGAAGTGATTGAGCTTTATTGTGATGTGGACGGTGAATTTCCAAACCATCACCCAAACCCAAGTGAGCCAGCAAACCTGCAAGACTTGATTTTAGCAGTGCGTCGTTCAGGCGCTGATCTAGGTATTGCCTTTGATGGCGATGGTGATCGTCTAGGTACTGTTGATGCTGAAGGTAATATTATCTGGTCCGATCGCCTAATGATCATGTTCGCACAAGATATCTTATCTCGACTACCGGGGGCATTAGTGATCTATGATGTGAAATGTAGCAGCTTATTAGAAAATGCCATTTTAGCGGCAGGCGGCGAAGCATTGATGTGGCAATCAGGTTACGCGGTCATTAGGGATAAAATGCAAGAAACTGGGGCGCCATTGGCAGGTGAATTAAGTGGTCATATTTTCTTCAAAGATCGGTGGTATGGCTTTGATGATGCTATATATAGTGCCTGTCGCTTAATTGAATTGTTGGGTCGTGATCTTTTAGAACGTAATTCGACAGACATTTTTGCCGGAATTCCAAACCGTGAAAGTACACCAGAAATTATAGTTGATACGGATGAGTTAGAGTGCCAAAAATTCATTCAGCAATTTGTCGCTGAAGCGAGTTTTCAAGGTGCAAGGATTTCGACGATAGATGGGCTAAGAGCCGATTTTCCTTCTGGCTGGGGCTTAGTGCGTGCATCTAATACGGTGCCCGGTCTAACATTGCGTTTTGAGGCAGAAACGCAAGAAAGTTTGCAAGAAATACAGCAACAATTTAAACAGCAAATGTTGCAAGTCAAACCGACCATCACGCTGCCCTTCTAAAAGACATTAATCATGAGTTTAAATACAACACGGGCACCTCAAATTGCAAAAGTGCTCACAGAGGCATTGCCCTACATACAACGGTTTTCAGGTAAAACATTAGTGATCAAATATGGTGGTAATGCCATGGTGGATAAAGATCTAAAAAATAGTTTTGCCCGTGATGTCGTCCTGATGAAGGCAGTGGGAATCAACCCGATTATCGTTCATGGAGGTGGCCCTCAAATAGGGAACTTACTAGATCGCGTGGGTAAAGAAAGCCGGTTTGTTGCCGGGATGCGTGTCACTGATAGTGACACCATGGATGTGGTCGAAATGGTACTAGGTGGTCAAGTGAACAAAAGTATTGTCGGCTTGATTAACAGCCATGGCGGACGAGCTGTCGGATTAACAGGCAAAGATGGGGCGATGATTCGGGCTAAAAAATTACATATTTCACCCGATGACCCAGCAGTGAATGTATCGGAAGTGATTGATTTAGGTCATGTGGGTCAAGTGGAAAGTATTGATACCAGTGTAGTAGACATGTTGGTAAATAGTGATTTTATTCCCGTTATTGCACCAATTGGTGTTGGTGATACTGGACGATCGTACAATATCAATGCTGATCTAGTGGCTGGTAAACTGGCAGAAGTGTTAAAGGCCGAAAAGCTGATTTTATTAACGAATACAGCAGGGCTACTAAATGGCGAAGGAGGGTTGTTAACTGGACTGGATGCCCAACAGGTGAATAAATTAATTGATGATGGGGTGATTTATGGTGGTATGCTCCCTAAGATCGCTTGTGCGCTCGGTGCGGTCAATGCCGGAGTATCATCAGCACATATCATTGATGGATGTGTTCAACACGCCGTGCTATTAGAAATCTTTACTGATGAAGGCGTAGGAACATTAATTCGTGGGGGAGAAACTCATTAAATGAGTGAACAGGAAAAGCCAACTCGTGTGGCATTAAAACTGTCTCGTCGTCAAGCGATTTTACAGGCGCTTGCCAGTGAGTTAGAACATAACCCGGGAGAACGAATCACCACTGCCCAATTAGCAAAAAGCTTGAATGTGTCAGAAGCGGCACTTTATCGCCACTTTCCCAGCAAAGCCCGGATGTTTGAAGGCTTAATTGAGTTTGCCGAAGAAACTATTTTTGGTCTCATTCATCGTATCATTCAGCAAGAAACCAGTGCGGTAGCACGCTGTGAAAAAATCATGACACTACTACTTCAGTTTAGTGCAAAAAATCCTGGGATTAGTAGCATCCTTGTTGGCACGGCCTTGACAGGGGAAACTGAGCGTTTAAGACATCGTGTTAACCAATTTTTTGAACGCTTAGAGACCCAACTTAGACAAGTATTACGTGAAAGAGAATTAACGATAACTGAGGCTGGTGGACGACCAGTGAATGAAACGGCAAACTTATTGCTTGTCATCGTTGAAGGACATCTACAACAGTATGTCCGTAGTGGATTTCGCCAATTACCGCTTGTTGCGTGGGATGAGCAATGGCAGCTATTAGCTCCTCTATTAAAGGCTTACGTATGATTCACGTCGTGATAATTAGTATAACCCCGCTAGCAAATTGGAGATCTTATCAGAGCAGAATGAGATGAGCGTGACAAAAGTGCTACTAACAACAATAGAAAATATTGTCGAATAGATTGGTGATCAGCATCCAGATATTGTCATTATTGCCGAGAGTACGGAAGAAAATAGTAAAGATTTACTCTGCCACTTTTTGGCTAAACATTATAAATATGCCCGTCACCTCATCTTAACGGATCAAGCCCCACTTATGAAAGATTAGGGGTTCAAGCCCGGGGTTATATTAGGCCAGAACAATATCCAGTATTAGCAAAAAGAGTACGTGTCGTTTTTGATGGTGAAGCATGGTTACCAAGGAAACTGGTGACTGAAATGTTGAACCGCTATGACGCGACTTTTTAAAGTAGGATTTAACGGCTTAACAGACTCGTCCGTTACGACACCTCGCTATTGGCGCTTTAGCCAAGATGTTAGCCCTCTTTAATACAGCATAGAAAACGATAAACTTTGCCGATAAATTTTTGACACCGTTGCCGCTTATTAGATAAGCAGCTGATTTTCAATTGTTTTTATTTGTGGCACAATTGGTGCTTAGCTCTCTATAACAAGATTAAAGTTGGAGCTAGATATGCCGATAAACTTCGATTCCGTTATAGGAATTCAGGCCGATGTATTACGTGTCCGTTCACAACGGGCAGAATTGCTGGCATCGAATTTAAGTAATGCCGATACACCAGGTTATAAAGCGCGAGATATTGATTTCAAATCAGCGCTAAAAATGGCCAGTAAGGGTGAGACAGGCATGATGACAATGTCTCATCAAAACCATATGCAGCCGACAAACGGCCTATCTAGCCAGCCGCATGTTCAATATCGCAGCGTCCTTCAAGACTCATTAGATGGTAACTCTGTCGATGAGCAAATTGAACAAGCCGCCTTCATGCAAAACTCAATCCAATATCAAGTCAGCCTTGACTTCTTAGGCGGTAAATTCAACGGCTTGCTTAAAGCAATTAAAGGGGAATAGGCCAATGTCTCTATTTAATATTTTCAATATTGCCAGTAGCGGCATGAGTGCACAATCAGTGCGGCTGAATGTAACGGCGAGTAACTTAGCGAATGCTGACAGTGTAGAGGGTAGTAAAGAAGAAATATACCGAGCCCGCCAGCCTGTGTTCGCCACAGTCATGAAAGAAGCACAAAATGGTATGCCGTTTGGCAGTGTTGAAGTCAAAGCCATTGTCGAAACACAGATTGATGGCCGAGAAGAATATAACCCTAGCCATCCAATGGCCAATGACAAAGGCTATATTTATCATTCTAATGTCGATCCTATATCAGAAATGGCCAATATGATTTCGGCATCACGTTCATATCAAAACAATGTTGAAGTAGCGAACACCACGAAGCAGCTATTGTTGCAAACATTGCAATTAGGCAAATAGCCTGGGAGTTAGTGATGGAAATTAATAATAGTTTTGCATTCTTAAATACTAGACAAGCTGCTGCGACCGAGGCGAAGAAAGATGATGGTGCATTATCAACCGCAGACTTTTTATCGTTGATGACAACACAATTACAAAACCAAGATCCACTTAAACCATTAGAAAGTGGCGATTTTTTAGGCCAAATTGCACAATTTAGTACGGTCAGTGGTATCGGTGATTTAAATAGCTCGTTTGATGGTTTTGCGAAATCAATGCACTCAGATCAGGCCCTCAGAGGCTCTGCTTTGGTAGGACGAAATGTATTAGTCCCTTCTTCGATAGGCAACTTGTCAGCAGATGATGACTTCAAAGGTCAGATCAATGTGGTGAGACCAGTTAGTGACCTAAAAGTACAAGTTTCTACCGAATCCGGTGTGCCGATCAGAACGATACAGATGGGGACCGCATCAGGTTATACCAGTTTTTCATGGGATGGTTTAGACGATAACGGGGAAGCGATGCCGCCTGGGACCTATCAATTTCGAGCCTCTGGCACAGTTGATGACGACAACACGGAATTCGGAACAGCAACCGTTGCCAAAGTTGACAGTGTTTTAGTCGGAAGTGGCCAACAAGGCTTAACGATCAACTTAGCGGGCATTGGATCAGTACCATTTAGCGAAGTACAAGAAATTATATAAGAGGAAAGTGATATGTCTTTCAATACAGCATTAAGTGGTTTAAATGCAGCATCAGCTGATTTAAATGTCAAATCAAACAATATTGCTAACGTAAACACAACGGGCTTTAAAGAGTCTCGTGCCGAGTTTGCCGATATCTTCGCTATATCCGCCTTTGGAAATAGTGACACCGCGGTTGGTAACGGTGCCGTTTTAAATAATGTTGCGCAGCAATTCGAACAAGGTAACTTAGAGTTTACCGATAATGCCCTAGATTTAGGGATCAGTGGCCAAGGTTTCTTCGCTTTAGCGCCGAATCAAACCAGCAACGAAGTGGTTTACACTCGTGCGGGGGCATTCAATGTGAACAAAGATGGCTTTGTGGTTAACAGCGCGGGCCAATTTTTAAGAACATTCCCGGTAAATCCCGATGGAACTGTGTCTTCAACCAGTATCTCAAGCACCAAAGCATTACAATTGCCCAGCACAGCGGGTACACCGCAAGCGACAGTAAACGTCGCAATAGCGAATAACCTTCCCTCAACATCGGCAGTATTAACCGGGGCGATTAATCCTGAAAATGGAACCACCTATACCAATTCGACCTCAGTGACGGTGTATGACTCTCTAGGTAATGAGCATATTGTCACGCTATTTTATCAAAAAACAGCAGTAGCGAATGAATGGGATGTTAAGGCGTATATTGCGGGTGCGGATATTGAGCCTGCGACAAATACCGCTCCCGTTCAACTTGGTGGGCCAGAAGCAATAACCTTAGAGTTTGACCCAATATTAGGGGGGGCATTAGCATTAACAAGTGACTTTGAATTGCCTTTTGCTCTGCCAGCTACGGGTGTTGGGAGCTTTGTCAGTGGCGCTGCTGCTCAAACTGTAAAGATCAACTTCCAAGGTTCAACCCAAAATTCAGGGGGATTTAATGTCACGGCTTTAACACAAGATGGCTTTCCAACAGGGCGTTTAAGTGGTTTAGATATCAGTGATGATGGTTTGGTTAAGGCAACATTCACGAACGGGCAAGCCACGCCATTGGGGAAAATCGCCCTTGCTAATTTCTCAAATCCACAAGGCCTGAAACAAATAGGGAATACTTCTTGGACTGAAACTTTGGATTCAGGTCAGGTGTTAGCCGGTGAAGCAGGTACCGGGATTTTCGGTTTAATACAATCCGGGGCTTTAGAAGCCTCTAATGTAGATTTGACAGCAGAATTAGTGGGTCTTATTACGGCACAACGTAATTTCCAAGCCAACTCAAAAGCGATTGAAACCAATAATGCCATTACCCAAACAATTATTAACTTACGTTAATGAAAACTGACTTTAGTAGGTTGCGAAAGGGACCTGCTTTAGGAGAATAATTATGGATAAGATGCTTTACATTTCGATGAGTACTGCACAGCAAACTATGCGTGCACAGGCTGCGAATAGTAATAATTTAGCCAACCTTAATACAACAGGTTTTAGGGCGGATTTTGAACAATTTAGAAGTATTCCTATTCTGGGTGAAGGCTTACCTTCTCGCGTGTATTCAGCCAGCGAACGGATTGCCACTAACTTTCAACAAGGGACGCTGCAATCGACCGGCCGTGAGTTAGATATATCAGTACAAGGCCAAGGCTTTATTGCAGTTCAAGGCAAAGATGGTCAAGAGGGTTATACCCGGGCCGGTGATTTAAGAGTCACATCCACCGGCCAGTTAACAACTGGCACAGGCCTAGTGGTACTGGGTGATGGTGGTCCAATCTCTATCCCGGCTGCAGAAAAAGTTGAAATCGGTTCTGATGGCACAATTTCAATTCGACCATTAGGTTCTTCGGCCAGTGCATTAGCACAGCTCGATAGAATTAAGTTAGTGAAGCCAGAACTCAGTCAAATACATAAAGATGCAGATGGCTTAATACGATTGGACGATGGATCAGCTGCGCAATCAGATGCCAGCGTTAAAGTAGTGTCAGGCACATTAGAAAGTAGCAACGTTAATGCTGTCGGTGCTTTAGTCAATATGATTAGCTTACAGCGCCAATATGAGATGCAGATAAAAATGATGTCGACAGCACAAGAAAATAGTGCAGCGTCAGCAAGATTGCTCCAATTAGGTAGCTAAAGCATGTTCACATTAATAACAATAAATAATTTAGGAGGGTAAACCATGCAACAAGCGTTATGGATTGCCAAAACAGGGCTCGATGCACAACAAACGCGCATGACCGTGATCTCGAATAATTTGGCGAACGTCAATACAACGGGGTTCAAGCAGGATCGTGGTGTGTTTGAAGACTTGCTATATCAAACAATTCGCCAACCGGGTGCCCAGTCATCAACCAGTACACAATTACCCTCCGGCCTCATGTTAGGTACGGGTGTTCGTACCGTTGCAACAGAAAAGAGCCATACCCAAGGTAATCTTATATCAACGGGTAATGCACTGGATGTGGCGATACAAGGCCGTGGCTTTTTCCAAGTTCTTAAACCGGAAGGTGAGATTGGTTATACCCGGGATGGTACATTCCAAGTCGATGCCAATGGTCAAATTGTAATGTCAAATGGTTACCCCTTAGAACCGGCGATTACCATTCCTCCACAAGCCTCCAGTATTACTGTTGGTATCGATGGTATCGTCAGTGTCGTCCTATCAGGACAAACTTTTCCTTCCATTGTGGGCAATATTCAATTAGCTGATTTTATTAACCCAACGGGCTTACAACCGATGGGTGAGAATTTGTTTTCGGAAACGGCAGCCAGTGGCAGCGCGACAACAGCAGCACCAGGCACCAGTGGCCTTGGCACCGTCGTCGGTGGGGCATTGGAAACATCCAACGTCAATGTTGTGACTGAACTGATAAGCATGATCGAAACGCAGCGGGCTTACGAAATGAACTCCAAAGCGATTTCAACAGCAGATCAGATGCTGCAATATGCGACTCAAAATCTATAGTGACTTGGTCACAATAGGGCAAATAACTATGAAAAACCTCAGTCGCTTTTTTATTATAGTTTGTATTTTATTACAGACGGCATGTATGACAAATGCAGCCAAACGCGATCCTGCGTATGCATCTGTCAGACCAGTTGCAATTCCGCTCCCAGAGCAAAATGATGGTGTGATATTTAATCCGAGTAATAATATTCTATTATTTGAAGATTATCGGGCACGTCGTCCGGGTGATATCTTGACAGTACAATTGCAAGAGCAAACAGATGCTGAAAAAGAAACAGAAACCACGATTAGCAAAAATAACAGTAATAGCATTACTAATCCGACGCTCTTCGGCACAACGCCACAGTTTAGCTTGCCTAGTAAATTGCCTTTCTCAAAGACCAGCGACAATACTTTGGCCTTCAATTTAAGCTCAGATTCCGACTTTAGTGGACAAGGTGGCAGTGACCAAAGTAATAAGCTAACCGGCGATATCAGTGTGTCAGTTGTCGAGGTGTTACCAAATGGTAATCTTGTCATTCGCGGTGAAAAAGTGATTACGATTAATCAAGGTAATGAATATATCCGTATCTCTGGCATTATCAACCCGCGAGATATTGATGCCAATAATTCAGTGTCCTCAAAAAGGGTTGCCAACGCACAAATTGCATATGTCGGTGATGGCGTAACACAAGATGCCAATGTGGTGGGCTGGTTAGGCCGGTTCTTCATTAGTGCCATCATGCCGTTTTAGGAGCTGCTGATGAAAAAACGTATTTTAATCACGCTATTTTCCTTTTTGGCATTACCTTCAATGGCAATTGCTGAGCGAGTGAAAGATTTGGCTTCTATCGCTGGCGTTCGAGCCAATCAGCTTGTCGGATTTGGTTTAGTCGTTGGATTAAATGGCACAGGTGATAAGACTAACTTTACCGGTCAAAGCCTAAGAACCATGTTGAGAGAGCTGGGTGTAACACTTCCACCTGGCGTCGACCCAGGGAGCAAAAATGTTGCTGCAGTATCAATCCATACAGCTCTCCCCCCTTTTATGAAACCGGGACAAACCATTGATGTCAGTATTTCATCATTGGGAGATGCCAAAAGCTTACGCGGGGGCAGTTTGTTGATGACCCCATTAAAAGGGTCTGATGGCAAAATATATGCGATCGCCCAAGGTAACTTAGTGGTGGGTGGTTTTGGTTCTGAGGCGGGTGATGGCTCTCGGGTTACTGTCAATATTCCCAGTGCAGGTCGAATTCCAAACGGTGCCACAGTAGAACGCGCAGTACGTAATGCCTTTAATGTCGGCGACCACATTATTCTGAACTTACATCAGCCAGACTTCACCACCGCGAGTCGTTTAGCGGATTCAATTAATCATACATTAGGCAAGGGATCTGCTAGAGCAATCGATGCGTCATCCATTAAAGTGAATGCCCCACGCGATCCAAGTCAGCGTGTACCATTCCTATCGTTAGTCGAAAACTTACAATTAACACCGGGTGAAGCAGCAGCCAGAATTGTCGTTAATTCACGGACTGGGACTATCGTCATTGGTCAAAATGTACGCGTGAGTCCGGTAGCCGTCACACACGGTAATTTATCAGTCACAATTTCGGCCAATGCCGAAGTGAGCCAGCCGAATGCTTTCTCTGATGGCGAAACAGTCATCACCCCTAATTTTGATGTTGAAATCACAGAAGAGGACAGCCGGATGTTCGTCTTTAACCCCGGTATTTCATTAGATGAAATTGTCAAGGCGGTGAACCAAGTTGGTGCGGCGCCCGGTGATTTAGTGGCCATTCTTGAAGCCTTAAAACAAGCCGGTGCACTTAGCGCTGATTTAGTGATTATCTAGTCATGAGCCTAGAGCCAGGTGTTGCTCAAACCGCCCTTGATTCACGAGGGTTAGCAGAGCTACGTTACGAGGCTAGGAAAGATAACAAGAATGATGATGAAACGCTTGAAAAAGTGGCTGGGCAATTTGAAGCGATATTTCTAAATATGATGCTAAAGAGCATGCGTCAGGCCAGTCTAGCAGATGGCATTTTTGATAGCTCCCAAAGTGATCTCTACCGTGATATGGCCGATCAACAATTGTCGATCGATATATCGTCAAGGGGGGGCTTAGGTTTAAAAGAAGTTCTTATGCGTCAGTTAGGAGGAAGCCAAGCAGCAGAAAAAATTGAGGGCACTAGAACACCTGAGAGTCTCAGTACTGACACGGTAACAAGAAGCAGCGCATTACCTAGCATTAATAAAGCTCAACTATTAGCCGCCGCGCAACGTGAGTTGCCAGCGTTACAGCAATCGGCTACCGTCGCAGAACAAAGTAAGATGAAGTTTGACTCTCCAGAAGGCTTTGTCAGACAGCTCTGGTCGATGGCCGAGAAAGCAGCTAAGAAGATCGGGGTGACGGCCGAAGTTATTTTGTCTCAAGCCGCTTTAGAAACGGGTTGGGGACAACATGTCATCCAGAAAGACGCAGGCAGATCGAGTCATAACTTATTCAATATCAAAGCAGATAGTCGCTGGACAGGCGATTCTGCCGTCATTGGCACAGTAGAGTATCGCGATGGTGTGGCAGTCAAAGAACAAGCTAAGTTTAGAGTCTATGATTCATATCAAGATAGTTTTGATGATTATATTCAGTTCTTACAAACCCAACCTCGCTACCGAGAAGCATTAAAACAAACCGCTGATCCCGAGGCTTTCATTGAAGGCCTACATAAAGCAGGTTATGCCACAGATCCAGCTTATGTAGATAAAATAAAACGTATTATGAGTAGCGCCACGTTGGCTGTGATATCGAGCAAATCGGCTATCACTTAAATGAAATGGTCAAATAGCAAAATGATTGGAGTGAAGAGATGAGTTTATTAGCAATCGGTGTATCGGCACTCAACACTAACCAAAATTCACTTGCGACAGTGAGCCATAATATCAGTAATGTGAATACTGAGGGTTATAGCCGCCAACGTCTAAATCAAGTGACATTTTCGCCTAATTTTGAAGGCACACATTATATTGGCTCAGGCGTCACAGTCGGTGGTGTCGAACGTTTATATAATGCTTTCTTAGCAACGCAAATTCGGACATACACATCACAGGAAGGGCAACATAATGCCTTTACGACAATGGCAGGCCAAGTCGATAATATCTTAGGGTCATCAACATTAAGCCTAGCCAATGGTTTACAAGCCTTCTTCAATGCGGCCAATGGCGTAGCAAATGATCCGACTTCAATCGCTGCACGCCAGGTACTCATCTCTCAAGGTCAATCACTGGCAAACCGTTTCACTACTCTAGAGAGTCAATTAAGTCAGATTGAAAATCAGTTAGGTAACGGACTCGAAACAACGTTAGCAGAAATTAATGTGATTGCCAAAGGCATCGCCGATCTCAATGTAGCCATTATCGAAGCAGGAACATCACCTGGCTCCCGGCCTAATGACCTGTTAGACAAACGAAATCAACTCATTAACCGACTGTCAGAATTTGTTTCAGTTAGTACGATTGAAGATGACTCCGGTACGGTCAACGTATTTGTCGGTAATGGCCAAGCATTGGTCGTCGGCGCAACACAAGTTGATTTGAAAACGACTCAAGATAATAGTACCAACCCACCGAGACTAGGTGTGGGGTATGGTCCCAATTTAATTGATGTTACAGGCCAAATTACCGGTGGTAGCTTAGGCGGAGCACTGCAAGTGCGGGGTGATGTCATTGATTCAGCACGTGCGAAATTAAATACCTTAGCTCTGTCCTTAATTGATAATGTCAACACTCTTCATCAGCAAGGCGTCACCTTAGACGGCAGTATAGGCAGTAACTTCTTTGGCCCGGTTCCGCCATCAACAACAACCGTTGATGCGAAATCTATTTTTGTTGCAATTACTGATCCACGCGATATTGCTGCTGCCTACCCTGCTTCAGTAACAAGCAGTGCGAATGCAACGGGAACAGGCACATTAGAAATTGAGAGTATTGATGCTACACCGCCGCTGGCATTACCGTTATTTGGTGCCGGTGCAGACATTCAGTTTAGCTATAATGCCACGACTAATGGATACACAGTAAGCGATGGCATCAACAACACAACCATTGCTTATGATCCAGCAGTTGATAGTGGCAAAAGCATTAGCTTAACAGCCCCTTTTGTTGAATTAACTATCAAGTTAACTGGTGCGCCGGCAGATACAGATCAATTTACAATCGGCAATAAGACCATGGTGGGTGATAATAGAAATGCCTTGGCTTTGGGGAACTTACAATCTCAAAAGGTACTGGCGGGTGGCACGCAATCACTGGCGGATGCCTATGACACCTTGATCGCAGATGTGGCAACGAGGACGAACCGTGCCGAGATTAACCGTAAAGCACAGCAAGGTTTACTAGATGAAGTGAAAGCGCGTTTTGACAGTGTATCGGGTGTTAATCTCGATGAAGAAGCGGCTAATTTGCTACGTTATCAGCAAGCATATCAAGCCGCTTCCCAAATTATCACTGTATCGAATACTGTCTTTAACTCATTGCTTCAAGCCATATAGGAGAGGGTGTTATGCGTATATCGACTGGCCAAGTATTCCAACAAGGTTTAACCGCAATGTTGAATCAACAGAGTGAATTAGTCAAAACCCAACAGCAAATCGGAATGGGTAAAAAACTGTCGAGCCCGTCTGATGACCCGGTGGCTGCCGTTCAAATATTGAATTTTGAACGCGAATCGAATTTATTAAATCAATACATTGGAAATGCTGGAACTGCAAAGAATAAACTCAGTATTGAAGAAAGCGTATTGAAAGGTGCTACTAATGTATTGCAGAGAATTAGAGAGTTGGCTGTACAAGGTTTAAATGCGACTAACTCACGAAGTGATCGGGCTGATATTGCACAAGAAGTATTACAACTTAATGACGAACTATTAGCGCTGGCGAATACTAAAGATGCTAGCGGTAACTACTTATTTTCAGGTTTTAGTTCAAATACGCAGCCATACACGTCGGTGGGTGCAAGTTACGCAGGTGATGAGGGTCAACGTAATATCCAAGTTGGACCTGATGTATTAATTGAAACAAATGATCCCGGCAGTGCCATTTTCGAAGCCGAATTTACACAAACAGTTGTAACAGACAATGTCGACCCGAGTTCAGCAGCATTGAATATCACATCAGTGGGTATCAACAATACTATTTTACCAGCATTGACGGTCAGTTTTGCAACGCCAGATACGTTAACGATTACAGATGGCACTAACACTGAAACCGTCACACCTTATATAGTAGGCCAATCCGTAGGATTAGATGAACTTAATGTTAACTTCCCCGCTCTAAAATTGCAGTTAGACGGCACGTTAGCCAACGGCGATTCATATACATTAGAGACGCAAGAGACGCCAAGGAAGACAATCTTTAGCACCGTCAATGATTTTGCTAACGCACTGATTAGTAATACCGTAGGCAGTAATGATTCTCCTAATAATGGTGATTTTTTAACTAATATATCGATGGCACTCGAAACAGTAATTGATACTCAAGCAAAGATTGGGGCAAGGATTAATGTTACTGAACGGCAAGAAACTATCAGTGAAGACTTATCGTTGAGCGTAAAAGAAAGGTTATCAGGTCTTCAAGACCTTGACCTAGCTGAAGCATTATCGCGCCTAAGTCTTCAAACTACAGCGTTAGAAGCCGCACAGAAGACTTTTGCCAGAGTACAAGGTTTAAGCTTATTCAACTCATTTTGAACAATGTGCTTTAACAGCATCACAATATAATCCTAAAGTTCTTCTTATGATCGCCGTTAACCGGGTTGGAGACAGTGAATACGTCATGAACGTATATCTGTTAATTATAGAACGGGACTGGCATCCGACCAGGATAAAGGAGAATAGCCATGGCTCAAGTCATAAATACTAATATTGCATCATTGAATGCACAACGTAATTTAAATGTATCACAAAGCGCACTAGCAACATCATTAGAAAGACTCTCTTCAGGCCTGCGTCTTAACAGCGCAAAAGATGATGCCGCTGGCTTATCGATTTCTGATAGATTTACAACCCAAATTCGTGGTATGAATCAAGCAGCACGAAATGCGAATGATGGTTTGTCTCTAGCACAAACAGGTGAGGGTGCACTTGCTGAAATCACGAGCAACTTACAACGGATTCGTGAATTAGCGGTTCAATCAGCTAATGCAACCAATAGCTCAAGCGATCGTGCGGCCTTAGATTTAGAGGTTCAGCAACGTTTAGCAGAGATTGATCGAGTTTCTAGTCAAACCTCTTTTAATGGCACAAAACTCCTTGATGGTACATTTGGTACCGCTGCTTTCCAGATCGGTGCGAATGTAGGTGAAACGATTGAATTGAACATTGCATCAGGTACACGGACCAGCCAAATTGGTCAGATTGCGACAGGAACCTCAACATCTGAAGTGACAGTCGCAGCATTGTCAGGCTCAGCTACAATTCAAGTGGGTAATGGCGCTGCAGTAACAGTAGGTGCTTCGTTACAAGGAACTGGCGCTGGACAATCAGTGGGTAGTGCTTATTCTAAAGTTGAAGCCATTAACTCAGCTAGCATCGCTGGTTTGACTGCAACAGCAGTGAACACTATTGAGCTTACTGCAGCAGCTACTACAGGTACAGCTTCCGGTGATACATACAGTCTTACTATTAATGGCGATGCTATTTTCGCATCTTATAATCAAAACACCAATCCTCTACTGACGACGCAGCAGATTACTGATGCGATTAACGCGAAAAGCAGCGCCACTGGTGTAACTGCCGCGCTGAATGGTGCTAGTTTACAATTAACCGCAGCAGACGGCCGTGATATCGCAATCGGCCAAACAGCTGGTGGTTCTGCTGCTGGTGGTTTAACCGCGGGTTCTGGTTCAGTTGTTGCAGGCATCACATACCGTGCCGGTGAGATTGGTTCAGTCGCTCAAGCGGGTAATTTTTCTGCTACTTCAGCAGCAGTAAATGGTGGTACAGTAACCCTATCAGCAAATGAGAATGTTGTTGTAAAGAATGATGGCGCTATATTAGGTTTCGCTACCACGGATACGACGGTTGCCGTTGATACCAGTACACTGAGTACAGTGAATGTAACGACGTCTGCAAAATCAAATGATACAATTGCACGTTTAGATTCGGCATTGAAGTCAGTCAGTGATTTACGGAGCACATTTGGTGCGATGCAGAATCGTTTTGAATCTACAGTAACCAACTTGGCAACAACATCAGAAAACTTATCTGCGGCACGTAGTCGTATTTTGGATGCTGATTTTGCTGCCGAGACGGCAAGCCTAACACGGGGGCAGATCTTACAACAAGCGGGTACAGCGATTTTAGCGCAAGCGAATTCTCTACCACAAAATGTTTTAAGTCTATTAGGATAATAAGAAACGATATGATGAGTCTGTTTAGGCAGGCTCATCAGCTTTTTATTAAATAATAGAGAGGAGAGCGTTATGGAAATTAATAGCCAAGTAAAAACGCTGACTTTGGATGCCAATGCGACCAAAGTGCCCCTTTCTGCCCAGTAACAGTGAATGCACAACAAGCTGTGCAAGCAGTAACAGTGAATGCACAACAAGCTGTGCAAGCAGTAACAGTGAATGAACAACAAGCTGTGCAAGCAGTAACAGTGAATGAACAACAAGCTGTGCAAGCAGTAACAGTGAATGTACAACCAGTTGAAAATCAAGCGCAAACTCGGTCAGAACCGGTAGAAAGTCTAGCGTCAGCCGTCAGCGATATCAATGACTATATTCAAAATCTGCAGCGAAGCTTGCAGTTTACAGTTGATGAAGTCAGCGGTAAAGATATTGTCACAGTATTGGATAAGGAAACTGAAGAAGTGATTCGTCAGTTTCCATCTGAAGAAGTGTTAGAAATAGCGAGACGACTAAGTGAAGAGAGGGATAAGGCAATCAATTTGTTTAATTCTCAAGCTTAAAGAGAGTAGTGAAAGTAGGAGTATAAGATGGGGATTACAGCCAATGGCATTGGATCCGGTATTGATGTTGATGGTTTAGTAAAAAAGCTAGTGCAGGCTGAAGGTCAGCCTGCGGCGCTTCGTTTATCTAGAAGGGAAGCAACATTCCAAGCTGATCTGTCCGCGATTGGTTCATTGAAAAGTGCTTTAAGCAGTTTCCAGCAAGCTGTACAAACTTTACAAAAACCAGCTGATTTTTTAAGTAGAATTGTGACATCAAGTGATGATGAGTTATTTACAGCGACAGTCGAGTCAACCGCAGCACCGGGTAGTTATGACATTGAAGTGACACAACTTGCTCAGGCAGTGAAAGTCAGAAGTAATGATTTCACATCAGAATCTGAAATAATTGGCACTGGAACACTTGACATCAGTTTAGGAGCTGATACTTTCAGTTTAACGATTGATTCAAGCAATCAAACGCTAGAGGGTATCCGTGATGCCATCAATATTGCCAAAAATAATCCAGGCGTTACAGCATCATTGATTGATGTCGATTCAGGAACGCGGCTGATTTTATCCTCTGATAAAATCGGTGCTGAGAATACGATTTCTATGACTGCAACAGATGATAATGCTGGTGATAGTTTTGCTCTCACTCGTTTAGAAACGGCTAATTTAACGACATTACAGCCAGCACAAGATGCCATTATTTTTGTCGATCAGCAACAAGTGACGAGAGACAGTAATAGTTTTTCTGATGTCATTACGGGCGTCACTTTTTCACTGCAGAAAGCAGATGTTGGGACAATAGAGACATTGACGGTCGGTTTAGATAAAACATCGATTAGAGATAAGATTAATAACTTTGTTGCAGCTTATAATTCTGTGAGTGGAACCATTAGTACATTATCAGCATATGATGCAGACAGCGGAATTGCTGGGGCATTACAAGGCGATGCAGGTTTAAGAAGTATCCAAAGTCAAATACGCCAAACGTTGTCGAGTCCTATATCAGGTTTAGATGTGTCAACATTGGCTGCTATTGGGGTAACAACAGACAGTGAGGGCCAGCTTCAAGTTGACTCAGAAGCACTAGATGCGGTTATCGATAATGATTTTATAGCGGTATCAAAATTGTTCACCAATGACGATGGTTTAGCGAATAAGTTTGATAAATTGTTGGAACGATACGTTAGTTCAACAGGTATTTTAACATCACGCGCTGATGGTCTTGACGCCCAAATTGATGCAATAGACGATGACCGCGAAATCTTGGAAAGCCGCTTAGTAGTTATAGAAACACGATACCGGTCACAATTTACAGCGCTAGATTCTTTACTGAGTAGGCTAAAATCAACGAGTGAATTTTTAACCCAACAATTGGCAAATTTACCAGGAGCAAGAAAAGCTAATTAAAACTAGTTAGCCTAGCATCAAGTGGAGTCTATTTTTTATTAAAGCTTTAGACTATCTTGACGATAATTCTAGTGTAGACAACGTGAGATTGTCGCAGGGTAGCCAAAATAAGGAAGAAAATATGAATTCCAATGTCGCAATGCAACAATATCGTCATAATCACATTCAAGGTGGTATCGAAATGGCGTCTCCCCACCGCTTAGTACAAATGTTGATGGAAGGTGCACTTGAGAAACTATTGGCTGCTAAAGGCTTTATGGCTCAAGATGACATTGCTAAAAAAGGCGAGCACATCAGTTGGGCCATTTCCATTATTGATAGCTTACGCTCATGCCTCAATGTCGAAGTCGGGGGTGATTTCGCTTTAAATCTATTAGATCTCTATAACTACATGGAAAGACGCTTACTAGAAGCGAATATTAATAATGATTCAGCCATGATTGATGAAGTAGCCCAGTTAATTATTGAAATAAAATCAGGCTGGGATGCTATTCCTGCGGAACACCATAGCCCTGTAAAACCAAGTTAAAGCAGTCTTATGTCATCCACACTGGCATTAGCTTCAACACTGATATCAGAAAGTGAACAATTAGTATCGCTAGCAGACTCAGGGCAATGGGATGTATTCTCTGAGCGAGAAGAAGCAAGGCAAAACCATATCAAACAGCTCGATTTACGCAATGTGAACTTACCAGAGCAACAACATTCTGAACTTCGCAACCAAATGCAGTATTTAATTACATTAAATAGCAAAATAGAAGCTATTTGCCGTGAGAAACAAAGTGAAATAGTCGCTGAACTTAAGAAGCGAAACCAAGGCAGTAAAGCAAAAAAAGCCTATTCTTAGCGGAAAAATAACGAATGTAACCGGCAATGTGTCATTTTTTTGACAATACCTTCTATAAATGGTTAACTTCATATTTCTGAATAACTTAGATTGATCATTAAAGATCAAATATTAACTTATTCATCTACGGAGAACGAATGAGTTCAAATAATGTATTAGTGATCGATAACAATGCAGAACGTCGTAACGTACTGTCGACATTAATTGAATTTATTAACTGTCAGCCTGTGATGGTTGAAACGCCAGACTTGTGGTTTGAAGAAGCGGGATCAATGCATGATGTCGTGATGGCCATTGTCGGTGAGTGCGAGGACAAGCATCAAACCAAGCAGGTATTACGAGAGCTGGTCAACAATGAAGTGCCGCTGGCTGTTTTCACCCTTGGATTACCCGATGCAGATTGGTTAGATTTCCCTGGCACGCTGGGTTCACTTCGTTTTCCTGTGAAATATCCCCAACTGAGTAATGCTTTGCAGCAGGCAACAGTTTTTCGTGGCCAGTATGACAGAAGGCAATCGCCTAATACCGAAATAAGACAGCTTATCGGTAACAGTGGCAAAATGAAGCAAGTGGCACAGATGATCGAGCAAGTATCTGACTCTGAAGCCAATGTGCTTATTCTAGGGGAGTCTGGTACGGGTAAAGAAGTCGTTGCCCGTAATCTCCATCACTTATCATCTCGCCGCCAAAAGCCTATAGTTCCAGTTAACTGTGGTGCCATTCCGGCTGAGTTATTAGAAAGCGAATTATTCGGCCATGAGAAAGGGGCCTTTACCGGTGCGATTACGACGCGTAAAGGTCGGTTTGAGATGGCAGAAGGAGGCACATTATTCTTAGATGAAATCGGGGATATGCCTCTACCTATGCAAGTGAAACTCCTTCGTGTTTTACAAGAAAGAGTGTATGAGCGTGTTGGTAGTAACAAAGCGATGACAGCCAATGTCAGGGTCATTGCAGCCACACATAGAAACCTAGAAAATCACATTGCTGAAGGATTATTTCGAGAAGACCTGTATTACCGACTCAATGTCTTTCCAATTGAGATGCCATCACTACGAGAGCGCCCAGAAGATATTCCATTATTGATTAATGAAATGATCACACGGGTAGAGTATGAAAACCGCGGTAGCGTTGGACTAACGTCAGCAGCGATAGCTTCTCTTTGCCGTTATGAATGGCCTGGTAATGTGCGTGAGTTGGCCAATGTGATTGAGCGTTTAGTGATTATGTTTCCTTATACCACGGTAGATTTTGATGACCTGCCAGAAAAATATCAGTTAATGGAAGGTGATTTGCCTGAGGCGGTAACCCAGGTCATAGCGCAAAGACTAACACCGGAAACTCACCTCAAAACAAAGCCCAATAGTGAGATTGCACCTCAAGAAAAAACAACAGAATTAGAAGGGTTGCCCGCAGATGGTTTGGATTTAAAGCAACATTTAGCCAATTTAGAATATCTATTAATTAAACAAGCAATAGATGAATCCGGAGGCGTCGTGGCTCATGCCGCTAAAAGATTAAAAATGCAGCGGACCACTTTAGTGGAAAAAATGAAGAAACATGCCATTCAACGAGAAGGCGAATAAGCCTGAACTTCACTGTCACTTCATTGACTACCGAAAAAATAATGATCGCAAGCGACTGATTTAAATAATATTCATAGACAAGGCATGGCTTTTGCATCTTCGCTTCCAGCGTTAGAGATTCCGTATTGGAGCAGTCATGAGTCTAAAACAATTTTCTGGATCGGCAAGTCACTTGTGTCAGCAAAAACCCCTCATAAGTCGAGTCATTTCTCAAGTGGCGAATGATGACTCACGTCTGAATGACCAGTTACTACAGCGTCAGCATGAACAAAACCTCAAAGTAGAACAAGCAACCTGCCTTGCAAACCGCATGGCACAGTTACTAGAAGTATTGCCCGGTGGCGTCGTAGTTTTGAATGGTCAAGGTTGTGTGCAGCAATGTAATGCCGTCGCGATCAATATGTTAGGTGATCCTTTACAAGACGAATTATGGGCGAAGGTCATTCAACAGGCTTTTGCACCAAAATCAGATAACAGCCCGGATATCGCTTTATTAGATGGACGCTTAGTGCATATATCAACGAGTCCACTGCAAGATGAACCGGGCCAAATTGTGTTACTTAACGATGTCACTGAGACCCGTGGTCTACAGCTTAAAGTTTCCCACCTACAACGGTTGTCTGCCATGGGCGAAATGGCAGCGAGACTAGCCCATCAAATTCGTACTCCTTTATCCTCAGCAATGCTGTATCTCTCACCCTTAATGAAAGAAGAGACAGCACCTAAATTACGCCAAAGCTTCGCAAAAAAGCTGCATAGCAGCATTAACCATATGGAAGGCTTGATCAAAGATATGCTGGCTTTCTCCAGAGGAGATATGGCGAGCACCTCGGTCGTATCAGTCGATACGCTTTGCGAAACAGTTGAACAGCAGTTTCAATCACAAGAAGGGGCTGAACATTTTCATCTACAGGTGCATAACGTAATGGATAACGCCTATGTTTATGGTAGTCAAGATGCCTTGAGTAGCGCAATTAATAATTTATTGAATAATGCTAGAACAGCCTGTGAGTCAGAAGGAGAAATCACCATTTATGCCGATCATATAGAAGATGGTAACGGTCATGAATGGGTAGAAATTAGTGTTGAAGACAATGGCATAGGCATACCAACAAAAGATCAAGAAAAAGTATTAACGCCATTTTATACCACGCGGTCTTCAGGGACAGGTCTTGGTTTACCGGTAGTGAATTCAATTGTGAAAGCCCATAGAGGCGCATTGTGGTTTGCCAGTGATCATGGTGAAGGCAGCACATTCAGTATTCGATTGCCTAAGTACAAAGGCAGTCATCACAAAACAAAAATGAAGCAAGAGCAAGACCAAGACCAGGAGATTATGTCATGAACCAAACAACGATTTTAGTCGTAGAAGACGACGCTAACTTACGCGAGGCGCTATGCGACACATTAGAATTAGCAGGTTATAACGTCACGGCAACAGACCAAGGGCAAAGTGCCTTAGAAAAGTTGGCTAATGAAGAGGTTGGTTTATTACTCAGTGACCTACAAATGCATCCAATGGATGGCCATACCTTACTGAAAAAAGCCAAAGCGCTCGTGCCAGAATTGCCTGTTTTATTAATGACAGCCTATGGCACAGTACAGGGTGCAGTTGATGCGCTTCATGAAGGTGCCAGCGATTACTTGATTAAACCTTTCGAAGCCGATGATTTATTAGAACGCGTTCAACGTTATGTTAGAACAGTGGCAATGCAAGAAGACATGATCGCAGTTGATAAATCTTCTCGCGATTTAGTGACATTATCCCGCCGTGTTGCTGACACCGATGCGACAGTTTTAATCAGCGGTGAAAGTGGAACAGGGAAAGAAGTATTAGCCCGTTTTCTACATAATAATTCAGCTAGATCAGATAATCCTTTTGTCGCAATCAACTGTGCGGCGATCCCAGAAAACATGCTAGAAGCAACACTGTTTGGCTATGAAAAAGGGGCATTTACTGGCGCAAGCCAAGCCTATTCTGGTAAGTTTGAACAAGCAAATAAAGGTACGATCCTGCTTGATGAGATTTCAGAAATGGATCTGAATTTACAGGCTAAGTTACTTCGTGTTTTGCAAGAACGGGAAGTAGAACGTATTGGCGGTCGTAAAACGATTTCCTTGGATGTCCGTGTATTAGCGACAACAAACCGGTTATTACGTGATGAAGTGACAGAAGGACATTTTAGGGAAGATTTATTTTATCGCCTTAACGTTTTTCCTCTGCGGCTCTTACCTTTACGTGAAAGGTGTGAAGATATCATGCCGTTGTCGTATCAAATCATACAAAAGCACTGTGACAATATTGAACGGAATATGCCGACATTTAGCGCATGTGCAGAAAAAAGTTTATTAGCCCACTCTTGGTACGGCAATGTGAGGGAACTGGACAACGTGTTGCAGCGCGCCCTCATTCTTCAGCAAGGACAAATTGTCACAGCAAAAGATCTGGCATTCGAAAGTATGTCCGAGGTACAAAACAGACCGGTCAAACAAGAAGAAATCTCAAGCTCGAATAGTTTAGGTGATGACCTCCGAAGTCATGAGCAACGCCATATCCTTGAAGCCTTAGAAAAAAATAATTGTAGCCGCCGCTTAACAGCGAAAGAATTGGGTATCAGTGAACGGACATTGCGTTACAAAATATCAAGCTTTAGAGAACAAGGCATTGCCATTCCAGAGAAAGTCAGCAAGAAATCAGCGTAATGGGAGCATAAAATTATGAATAGTATCGATCCGAACCAATTACTGACCCATATGCGGGCGGCACAAGCCCAGGCAAGACAACAAGGGCAGTCGATGGACGGCATCAACCAGGGTGGGACCAATGACATCGACTTTTCGAAATTGGTTAAATCAGCTGTCGACCAAGTCAATGAAATACAAAAAAACTCAGGAAAATTAAAAACAGCTTTTGAAATGGGAGATCCTAATGTGAGCTTAGCGGATGCAATGATTGCATCTCAAAAAGCCTCGGTCGCATTTGAAGCAACAGTACAAGTGCGAAATAAATTCGTAAAAGCCTATGAAGAAATCATGAGAATGAGTGTTTAATTGTTGTTATGAATTTAATAACCATGCTGATATTTAGTGAATAACAAGCTGATATAAAGAGTGATACTATGGAAAATGCACCCGCCAACACCGCAGCACCGATGATTCCGGTACCCACGACGCCATTAGGTGCCATGCAAACGAACGTCTCGCGACAACCGATCATGAAACAAATCGCCTTTTTATTTGCCGTTGCAGCCAGCATTGCTGTCGGTGGCTATATACTGATGTGGGCGCAGACGCCTAATTATCAAGTGTTATTCAATGATTTGCCGGCAAGAGAGTCATCTGAGATTATTGCTGTCTTACAGGAAACTGACACCGATTATAAACTCGATACTGCAACGGGTGCCTTGATGGTACCTACTTCCAAAGTACAAATGTTAAGAATGAAATTAGCTGCAGAAGGTCTACCACGCAGTGTATCCGCTGGTATGGAAATGCTGAATCAAGATCAAGGGTTCGGCACTAGCCAATTTATTGAGCGCGCGCGTTATCAGCATGCAATGGAAGAAGAGTTATCGCGATCTATTTCAGAAATATACACTGTCAGAAGTGCTCGTGTTCACCTTGCAGTGCCTAAACAATCTGTATTCGTACGCGAACGTGAACCACCGAGTGCTTCTGTGGTTCTCAATTTATATGCAGGTCGTAATCTAGATCCGAATCAAGTCGCTGCTGTCACACACATGGTGGCCTCTAGTGTGCCAAACATGTCGAATAAGGACGTGACCATTGTCGATCAGAAAGGTAATTTGCTGACCAAACCGGATCGAGATGAAGGCCTAATGCTGAGCGATACTCAGCTGCAATATACCCAAAAAGTAGAACAAAAATACATTCAGCGTATTGAAGATATTCTAGGGCCTATCGTTGGTGCTGGCGGTGTCAGGGCGCAAGTCATGGCGGAAGTTGATTTCACCATGACAGAACAAACGCATGAAAGCTACAACCCAGATAGTGTCGTCATGCGAAGTGAGCAAATGCAAGAAGAAAGTCGTATAGGTTCTGTGAGTGAAGCTTTAGGTGTACCGGGTGCACTAACAAACCAGCCACCAGCAGCAGGTCGAACCCCTGATACCATTGCTGCAGAAGGTGCTGTTGTTGCCTCAGCAGCCACTGCACCAGGCAGTTCGAGTAAACAAAGCACGCGTAATTTCGAGTTAGATAGGACTATCAGCCATACTCGTGTTGCACCAGGTTCAATTAGAAGGCTAAGCGTCGCAGTTTTAGTTGACGAACGTCGGACACCAGGCGGAACAGAAACCACACCGCTATCAGAATCTGAAATGACCAGAATTAACGCCTTAATCATGGATGCCATTGGGTTTAACCAAGCACGAGGTGATAGTCTTAATGTAGTCAATGCGCCTTTCTTGACATTGCCTGAGCAAGAAGCCTTACCAGAGATTCCTATTTGGGAACAGCCATGGATCTGGGATGTTGCCAAACAAGGGCTTGGTGGCTTATTGGTGTTATTCTTAATATTTGGTGTAATCAAGCCGGCATTTAAAGATTTAAACAAAATTCATATTGACCCTAAAGCGGAATCAGCAGTGCAAAGTTTATTGGCAAATCAATCGGACTCGGGTGTGGGTTCTGATGATAGAATTGTCACAGGTGCAGATGATGTTGAAGGGCAACTGGCCAATGTACGTAGTTTAGTACAACAAGATCCTGCATTGGTGGCTCAAGTGGTTAAAAATTGGACAGGAGGTTAATCTTAAATGGCTGAAGAATTAGCGAGAGGGTTATCTGGTCCAGAAAAAGCCGCAGTATTCTTACGCTCGATTGGCGAAGAAGAAGCCTCACAAGTGCTAAAACATATGGCACCGAAAGAGGTACAAAAAGTCGGCCACGTCATGGCAACATTGACCAATGTCTCGCGAGAGGAAGTTCAAACGGTTTTAGACAGTTTTGTAACGATAGTGGAAGAGCAGACAGGGTTAGGAATTGGCTCGCATGATTATGTTCGCAATATGTTGGTTGGTGCTTTAGGCGAAGATAAAGCAAGCAGTGTCCTTGATCGCATTCTCTCTGGTGGCAATACTTCGGGTTTAGAACAACTTAAGTGGATGGATGCGCGCGGTATTTATGAAGTGATTAAATTAGAGCACCCACAAATTATTGGCATCGTCTGCTCATTTTTGGAAGCAGATCAAGCAGCAGAAGTGCTTAGCATGTTTCCTGAACGCGATCAGTCCAATATTTTATTACGTATCGCGACATTAGACGGCGTCCAACCAACCGCATTAACCGAATTGAATAGTATTTTAGAGAAACAATTTAGTGGCGGCTCTGGTGGCCAAACGACCTCAGTGGGCGGTCTGAAAACAGCAGCTGATATTCTCAATTTCCTAGAAACCAGCGCTGAAGAATCCATTATGGAAAGCATTAAAGAAGTGGAACCTGGTTTAGGTCAAAATATTGAAGACTTGATGTTCGTCTTTGAGAACTTGAGAGATGTCGATGACCGTGGTTTCCAAAGACTGATGCGTGAAATCCAAACCGATGATCTAATGCTTGCTTTAAAAGGCTGTGATGAAGATCTGAAAGAAAAATTCTTCGGTAATATGTCCTCGCGTGCAGCGGAGATGATGCGCGACGATCTCGAAGCCAGTGGTCCTGTTCGTGTCAGTGATGTAGAAGCAGCACAGAAAAACATTTTAGTCGCAGCAAGGGATTTATCTGATAAGGGTGAAATCATGTTAGGTGGAGGCGGTGGAGATGACTTCCTCTGATGAATTGGTTACAGAGCAAGCCAATGTTGTGACGTCAGAAGAACTGGCCGATTATCAGCGTTGGCAGGTGCCACATGTGGTATCAGTTGATGATGTAAGAGGAAAACCGGATGCCTTTTTAACGGTTGAAGATATCGACGCCTTACAAAAGCAGGCACAACAAGAAGGTTATAAAGCCGGGTTTGAGAAAGGACAAACAGCGGGCCACCAGGCCGGTCTTAAGTCAGGACAAATTGACGTCAGTGATCAATTGACGAATTTACATCAAATAATAGAAACACTCAATACACCACTAGAAAACTTAGATGCTGAGATGGGGCGCGATATTGTTGCTTTAGTGACAACGGTTGCAAGGCAGGTCATACGACATGAAATTAAAGCTGAACCTGAGCATGTTATTGGTGCGGTGAGAGCCGCATTAGCCGTCTTACCGATTAATGATCGAAAAATAAAAATCTATTTGCACCCGCAAGATACAGAACTTGTCAAAAAAGGCTTATCTTTAGACGAAGATGATGCTAGCTGGAGGTGGATTGATGCTCCCACATTGAGTCGTGGCAGTTGTCGTGTAGAAACAGCCAATACCTTAATTGATGCCAGTGTCGAAGCGCGTTTAGAAAGTGTGGTAAATAAATTGTTGGGTGGAGAGTGAACGGATGACCAAGCAGGCTGAATCCGCTGCCTCAGCAACGAATAGAGTCGAAAAGTGGCGTGGGAAGTTAAAAGAATTCCAACATCGTCTTGATACCAACCCTGATGAAGTCTTATCAATTGAAGGACGGCTAACCCGTATGGTCGGCCTCACACTAGAAGCCGTTGGGTTTAGCGCGCCAGTTGGCAGTCGGTGTGAGATATTAGCAGTCGGTAAAAAACCAATAGAAGCAGAAGTCGTTGGTTTTTCGGGTGACACCTTATACTTGATGCCAACAGGTGATATTCGGGGTTTAGTGCCTAATGCAAGAGTACGACCTATTAATAGTGACTCGCAAGTGCAGGTTAGCGACGCCCTATTAGGCCGCGTTGTTGATGGTGCAGGCAAGCCACTAGATGGCAAGGGGCCGATTAAGTGTAAAGATCGTATGCCGCTACATGGCGAACCAATCAACCCTTTAGCCAGAGCATCGGTAAGGCAACACCTTGATGTCGGCGTCGAAGCAATTAATGCCCTATTGAGCGTGGGTCGTGGCCAACGAATGGGCCTCTTTGCAGGCAGCGGTGTTGGTAAGAGTGTGTTACTCGGTATGATGACCAGATTTACTGAGGCGGATGTGATTGTCGTTGGTCTAATTGGAGAACGGGGTAGAGAAGTTAAAGAATTCATTGAAGATATATTGGGTCATGAAGGTTTATCTCGGGCTGTCGTCGTGGCATCGCCAGCAGATCACTCACCATTGATGCGATTACATGGCGCGATGTTAGCGACCAGTATTGCCGAATATTTTCGGGATCAAGGAAAACAAGTCCTACTACTAATGGATTCTCTGACTCGCTATGCACAAGCCCAGCGTGAAATTGCCTTAGCGATTGGCGAGCCACCAGCTACTAAAGGTTACCCACCCTCTGTTTTCTCCTTACTGCCACAGTTAGTTGAACGGGCAGGTAATGGACAAAATGGCGGCGCAATTACTGCTATTTATACCGTATTAACGGAAGGAGATGATCAACAAGATCCTGTTGCCGATGCCGCCAGAGCAATTTTAGATGGCCATATTGTTTTATCACGCCAATTAGCCGAATCGGGTATCTATCCTGCGATTGATATTGAAGCCTCTATCAGCCGAGTGATGCCACAAATAGTTGTACCTGAACATCTAGAGCGCGCCCAATACTTTAAACAGATTTATGGCACCTATCGTCAAAACCAAGACTTAATCAACATAGGAGCGTATGCCTTAGGAACCGATTCAAAGATTGATGAAGCGATTGCCATGTTCCCAAGTCTACAAGCATTGATTCAGCAACCGATGAGCCAAGCGGTCGATTGGCAGCAAAGTCTCACTGAATTGGTCGCCTGTCTTGAGCCGCCGGTTACTCAGCAACAAACGACCAGTTGGCAGCCTCCCGCGATTATTAATTAATGACCTAAACCTAGATAATGAAACGATCGCAAAGACTTAACCCAGTTGTTGAACTCGCAGTCAAAGCCAGCGAAGTAGCATTGATACGTGTGGGTGAAGCGAATTCTGCTTGGGTAAGAGACAAAGCGCAACTGGACGATCTGGTGAAGTATAAAGGGGAATACTTGGCCCGTTTTCGTGATGGGAATCAATTGACCATGAGTGCGCAAAAAGTAATGGAATTACGTGCCTTTCTTGTACAGTTAGACCAGGCGATTGCATCACAAGAGCGCCAAGTTAAACAGAGCTTAAATAACTTACATCAAGAACAATTAATGTGGAAGACGGTACGCAGTAAAGAGCAAGCTGTGCGGTCGTTAGTTGGCCGTTACCAACAAGAAGAAATCTGCGTCGAACAGAAACAAGAACAACTTGAAAATGATGAACGTAACACGGTTCAGTGGCATCGAAAATCTAAATAATCTCAGCTCTGGATAAGAAAAGGAACTAAACGCCTGATGATCCAAGATTGCGATGAAATCAGGGTTTGTTGAGCGGGCGCTAGAGACAGTTACACCTTACTCGATATCTTAATGAATTTACAAAAGCAGACCCCCGATTGGTTTCTTATTCCCTGTAATCTTTGTGGTACTCAAGAGGATCTGCAAAGACATGCTACAAACATGTAATCCTTGAATCAAAGCATCTATTTCTTCTATTCGGCCTGCGAACATGCCTGTTGGTACGGGACTATTTGGTTTAAAGGGTTTATCTTTGGCATTTCGCCTTCCTTATCGAATTACACATAAATATTTGAGTAAAAATATAACGCCCGCATTTGCGGCTGGTTTGGAGCGCAGCGGAAAACCAGTCCGACAACATGCGCTTGTTAGTTTTCTTCTCTTCTTTCTCTTGGTACATAATTCCAGTGTTCTTCTTTATAAAGAGCCCCCACTAATGCACCGAACTTCCCAATGCTTATTTGATCACTTTGAGCAAATTCAACGATAGCATCTCTATATCTAGACTCTGGCCTAGCGATCAAAATAAATGCCCCTTCGCTAATTTGATCTGGCTTTTGAAAGTAGTCTGTCAGGGTATAGTCATATTCATCCGATGCATGAAGGGTGATATCTGAAAGCCCATCATTTCTCTTGATGAGATAAATAAAATCATCATCATTTGTAAGATGATCAATCCGGTGCCAAGATCGAACTTTAGTGTGGTTATCGAGAGCATTTTCTAGATACTGGGGTATTGTGTAATATAAATTTCTTCCCACCTCAAATAATCCTTTCTGTCTTAGCTAATTTGGCTTTAAAGTCGTCATACGAGCGCTTTTCCAGCTCAGAATAAACTTGTAAATGCAATTTTAACCCCAGCTCTAGATAAAACCTTTTTTTGAACTTGTCATAGAAATCAGCATCAACTTTGATGTCTTCTGCTGTTGTTGATTTTGTTTTTATCAGCAAATCTACATCGGACCTTTCCGAACCATATAAGGCGCTACCAAATATATAAGCAGCCTCTATGTTCTCTTTTTTAATCTTATCTTCTTCAGCAATCCAAGTTTTATACTTTTCTAGGTTATTTTTTCCCGAAGAACAATAGCTCAATATCAAATCTGAAAAAGCGATGGGAAATTGATTTTGTGAATAATCGAAGCTTGGGTCTTTGCAGTGCTTTTGAAATGCTTGAACATGAGACTTCATTGCGGAGATAACTAGCTCTTCACGGCTATCGAGGTTTTTAACTCTACTTAATATTTCCAATATGCTGTGATTATTTGGGATAATTTGATCATCCTTTAACTGTTCCCATACTTCGTAATCGTAACGAAGTTCACCTGTGCTACCAGCACTTGTATTAGGTCCAAACGCTGTAAATATTCGCCGATTATCATCCATCAATGGCCGGATATCACGCGCTGCTTTTGATAGAGTTTTGTATGTTTTGGAAGAGCTTGTCTTATTATTCAGTGGCTTTAATGTAAATAAAACAACTGAAGATACGATCATAAAAGCCCCAATAACTATAAATATGCTATCGACACCCGAATTGAGCGAGTGCTTTATATACAAATCTTCTTTGAGGATCTCTAAATTTGAGCCTAGCTGTATGAACCTTTGGTAACCTACAAGGGCTATTCCTGCCGTCAACAACAACCATATAAACCGAGTATCGAAATTAGGGTTTAAAAATCGATTAAGTTTTTCTAAAAGAATACCTTTTATGGTCAATTCGTTACTCATATCTGCCCTAGAAAACTAACGACTGTCGGCAATGCTCATTATTTTAACTATGTACACTCTGTTTCGCCAAAGGCTTAGCTGGCTTCTGTGTACTCTCAGGCGATGAAATAAATTCTAGGGCTCTGAGGATATGATGACGGGTGATCGTGCCGACAAGGCGATTGTCCTTGACGACGGGGTAGCGTTTGAACGATCCTTTGAGGAACATCTCTGCGACTTCAATGATTGGCGTGTCGACTTCGATGGTATCGATGCCATCGGTCATAAACTCTGATACTCGACCTGCTGCGCCATCTTGTAGATAGGCAGCATCTAGGGCAACTTGCATGCAGTCTTTTTCTGATAGGAAGCCAATTAGGTTACCGCGTTGATCAATGACGGGTGCACCTGAGATGCGTGCTTCTAACATTTTGTGGATAGCACGCAGGATGTCCATATCGGGCGTGAAAGTGATCTTGGTTACCGACATATAATCTTTAACTTTGAGTGATGCCAGCATCGTTGTTCCTTATTGTTCTACGCTATCGGACTGTGCTTGACGTTTCGCACACACTTTTTGTTTTGTTACTGAGCATGTGCCGCCACAACTGCCTGATAAGCCGACTTGGTTTAAGCCACCGCAACTGCCTTTGATAGCCGGCCTGCCGAGCAAAACGCCAGCCGCCATGCCGATAATGGCAATCGCAATGATAATAAAGCTAGCGATAAAGGTTACCATTAGCCACCAAAGTCATCAAGGAAGATATTATCACGCTCAACACCGAGCTCTTCTAGCATATTGATAACGGCAGCGTTCATCATGGGGGGGCCACACATATAATATTCACAATCTTCCGGAGCGGGATGATCTTTAAGGTAATTGTCATGAAGGACATGATGGATAAAACCTGAATAGCCTGCCCATTTATCTTCTTCTAATGGATCAGAGAGGGCGATATGCCAATCGAAATTGTCATTTTCTGCTTGTAGGGTATCGAAATCATCGATATAAAATATTTCGCGTTTACTTCTGCCACCATACCAGAATGACATTTTGCGTTTGCTGTTGAGTCGTCGTAGTTGATCAAAGATGTGCGACCGCATTGGCGCCATGCCTGCACCACCACCAATAAAGACCATTTCTTTGTCATTGCCGGTGGCGAAGAAGTCACCAAATGGACCCGAGATGGTGACATTGTCACCAGGTTTTAGGCTGAAGATGAACGATGACATTTGACCCGGAGGCACTTCTTCTTGTGCACCGGGTGGCGGGGAAGCGATACGGACGTTGAGCATAATGAGGCCGCGCTCTTCTGGATAGTTTGCCATTGAATAGGCACGCATGACGTCTTGATTCACTTCAGATTTGTAGCGCCACATATCGAAGCGATCCCAGTCTTCACGGTATTCTGGTGCGATATTGAAGGTTTGATATTCGCTGAGATGCGGTGGGCATTCAATTTGAATAAAACCGCCGGCTTTGAAGTCGACGTGTTCACCGGTGGGAAGTTCTAAGACAAGTTCTTTGATAAAGGTGGCGACATTGTTGTTTGAACGGACAGTACATTGCCATTTTTTGACACCGAATACTTCGTCAGGGACTTGGATTGACATGTTTTGTTTAACGGCGACTTGGCAGGCGAGGCGGGCGTTATCTTGGGCTTCGCGTTTGGTGATGTGGGATTGTTCTGTTGCTAGAATTGAGCCACCGCCTTCAAATATTTTGACTTTACACTGACCACAGGTGCCACCGCCACCACAGGCTGACGAGACAAAGAGTTCCGCATCGGCTAATGCACCTAATAATTTGCCGCCGGCCGGCGCAGTGATGGTTTTTTCATCATTGATGACAATACTGACATCACCGGTCGAGACCAGTTTAGAGCGGGCGCTTAAGATCAAAGTGACCAATGCCATGATGATCAGGGTGAACAGTAGGATGCCAAGTATGATTTCCATTAAATTTGGATTCCTGAGAAGGCCATAAATCCAAGTGCCATCAAACCAGCCGTTATAAAGGTAATGCCCAGCCCTTGTAATCCATCAGGGACGTCAGAGTATTTTAGTTTTTCTCTGATACCGGCGATGGCAGTAATGGCCAATGCCCACCCGACACCACTGCCGATGCCATACACAGTACTTTCTGCAAGATTATAATCACGTTCAACCATGAATAAGGTGCCACCCAAGATGGCACAGTTCACGGTAATCAAGGGCAAGAAAATACCGAGGGCGTTGTAGAGGGCGGGGGTATATTTATCCATCGCCATTTCTAAGATTTGGACCATGGCGGCGATAACACCGATGTAACTGATCAGGCCTAAGAAGTTTAAATCAACCTCGGGTAAGCCAGCCCAAGCGAGTGCCCCATCTTTTAATAAGTATTGGTAAATCAGATTATTGGCCGGCACGGTGATGGCTTGTACGAGGATAACGGCGATGCCTAAGCCTAATGCGGTTTCGATCTTTTTAGAGACGGCAAGGAAGGTACACATGCCCAAGAAAAAGGATAGGGCGAGGTTCTCTATAAAGACGGAGCGAACAAAGAGGCTGAGATAATGTTCCATCTACAAGACCTCCGTCCGATGGACTTGATGGATTTGGTAATCTGACGATTCAATTTGTTCTTTTTTCCAGCTGCGGATAGCCCAGATTAATAGGCCAATCACGAAGAAGGCGCTCGGCGGTAGTAGCATGAGGCCATTTGGTATATACCAACCGTCTTCGCTGGCAACAGCAACGATTTGATGGCCAAATAGTTTGCCTGTGCCAAGCAGTTCACGGAAAAAGGCGACACTCAGTAAGATAAGGCTATAGCCTAAGCCATTTCCGATACCATCGAAGAAGCTCATGACGGGTGGGTTTTTCATGGCGAATGCTTCCGCACGACCTAACACGATACAGTTGGTGATAATCAAGCCGACGAAAACAGACAGCTGTTTACTGGCTTCGTAGGCATAGGCTTTCAATAGCTGATCAACAATGATGACCAGTGAGGCGATAATGGTCATTTGAACTATGATGCGAATGCTGGCTGGAATATGGTTGCGAATCGAACTAATGGCGGCACTGGCAAAGGCACAGACCGTGGTGAGCGCGATACTCATAATGAATGCGGCCATCATGTTAGTGGTGACGGCTAAGGCGGAGCAGACACCTAAGACTTGTAAGGTAATCGGATTATTATCAATGAGTGGATCGGTGACGGTCTTTTTGATTTGATTCGCCATGATTATTGCCCTGTTCCGGAACGCATTTTTGTGAGATAGGGGCCAAAGCCATGGTCGCCCAACCAATAGTTAACGAGGTTTGAGACGCCATTGCCGGTAAGTGTGGCGCCAGATAGGCCATCTATTTGATGTTCTGCCCCTGCTTGGGTGTAATCCACTTTGCCTCGTATCAATTTGATTTTGACATTGCCTTGGTCGTCGAAGGCTTTTTTACCTTTCCATTGATCTCGCCAGCTTGGGTTATCGACTTCGCCGCCTAAACCCGGTGTTTCAGCATGGGCATAAAACTGCAGCCCGCCGAGGGTATTGAGATCAGATTCGAGAGCAATAAAACCATAGAGGGTCGACCATAATCCGTAGCCATGGACAGGTAGGACAACTTGGTTGACGACGTCGTTTTCTTTTAATAAATAGACGGTAGCGAGTTTGGCTCGTTTACGGATATTAGCGCGATCTTGATCAGCCGTTAGGATGACATTACGTGCAGGATCTTTGGCGGCTTTATATTGGTCGTAGGTCTTGGGTTCGATATCTGAATATTGGCCGGTTGCTAAGTCAACGATTTTGACTTCAAAGCGTTTAAATGCTTTATTAACGTCAGTGTCGTCGGCTAATATTCCGGTGACGGCAAGGATGTTTTTCTTGATGTCGGCTTCTTTATTTGCCAGTTGTTGAGGCTTGAGTGCGACGGCTGAGATGGCCACTAAAATAGAACAAACGAGGCATAACATGATGGCAACAAAGAGTGTTTTCTTTGGACTATCATTGGGCAGGTCGAGTAGCTCAGTGAAGGGATTTGATTTTTTTGTTTGCTGTTCCATAGCCATTAACTTCGCTGTAGTCGACGTTTAACATTAGCGCGAACGACAAAATAATCGATCAATGGCGCAAAGATATTAGAGAACAGGATTGCCAGCATAATGCCTTCCGGAAAGGCGGGGTTGGCAACACGAATAATGACGGTCATAAACCCAATGAGGATGCCATAGATCCAACGGCCTTTATCAGTCATGGCTGCTGAAACGGGATCCGTCGCCATAAAGATCATACCAAAGGCAAAACCACCCAAAGATAAATGCCAATACCAAGGCATGGCGAACATGGGGTTCGTCTCGCTGCCGATCACATTAAATAATAAGCTGGTGAGCACCATGCCGGTGAACACACCGAAGATGATGCGGTAAGAAGCAACGCGGGTATAGAGTAAAAAAGCCATGCCGAGTAAACAGGCAAGGGTGGAGGTTTCACCCAATGATCCTTGCATGCTACCAAGGAAGGTTTGTGTCCAAGTGTAACCGGCTTGCGTCACCGCTTCGATGCCGCCCGATGCCGCAATCGCCAATGGTGTTGCACCGGTGTAACCATCAATGGCGGTCCAAACGGCATCGCCTGACATTTGGGCTGGGTAAGCGAAGTATAAAAAGGCGCGACCCGTTAAAGCAGGGTTTAAGAAGTTTTTACCTGTGCCGCCGAAGACTTCTTTACCTAAAACAACACCGAAGATGATACCTAAAGCGACCTGCCATAGTGGCGTTGATGGCGGCATAATCAAGGTATACAGCATTGAAGTGACGAGGAAACCTTCGTTGACTTCGTGATTTCGTACGGCGGCGAAAAGCACTTCAAATGCACCGCCTGCCAATAAAGTGGTGAGGTAAATAGGCAGAAAATAGAGTAAGCCATGAAACATATTGGCAAAGATGCTATTAGGATCGAAGCTGATACCGAGTTTATGTAGCAGTATGCCACGCCAGCCTTCTAGCTCTGTCATGCCAAGATGTGTCATGGCGAGATTGGCTTGATGACCAGTATTCCACAGCATCATTAAGATGACAGGGAAGGTGGAGATCACGACATATGTCATGAGGCGTTTTAAATCGATGCCATCTCGGACATGCGGTGAGCCACGCGTGGTGTCTGATGGTGTATATAGAAAGGTATCGATCATTTCGAAAACGGCGAAATATTTGTGGTATGGCCCACCTTTCTGGAAGTTGGGCTCTATCCGATCAAGATAACGTCGCAATCTTGCCATGATTATCCTTCTTTCTCTATTTGGGTCAGGTTTTCTCTTAAAACAGGACCGTAATCAAACTTGCCGGAACAGACAAAGGAGCACAGTGCGAGATCCTCTTCATCTAATTCTAAACAGCCTAGTGCTTGTGCCATATCGGTATCATTTACTAATAAGGCACGTAATAGTTGGGTGGGTAAAATGTCGAGGGGCATCATCATTTCAAATGCACCGACAGGAACCATGGCTCTGGGGCTACCATTCTGTGAGGTAGTGAGGTTAAAACTTTTCTTGCCCACCAATTTAGAAATAAATACATTCAGTGCTGAAAACTTTTGGGTGCCGGGCATGATCCAGCCAAAGAATTCTCGTTGATTACCTTCTGCAATAACGGAAATTTGGTGGTGGAAGCGACCTAAATAGGCAGCCCAGTTATTCGCTGTGTGGCCGGATAAGACTGAGCCTGAAATAACACGGGATTGGACTGGCTCTAATTCGTCTTTAATGATGTCTTCGGTACTGGCACCGAGACGAGTGCGTAACAAACGCGGATTATTAACGATGGGGCCAGCTAAGGAAATAATGCGTTCTACCCAGAGTCGACCGGTTGTAAACAGTTTGCCAATTGCAATGACGTCTTGATAATTGATTTGCCATACTGTTTTTGAAGCATTGACGGGGTCAAGAAAATGAATATGGGTGCTGGCAAGGCCAGCCGGATGTGGACCGGAAAATGTATGAGTCTCGATGTTGATGCCCGTGCTGTCTTGTACGGCAGCATCAGTGGGTTGGCAAACGAAGACTTTGCCTTCGGTGAGCTGACTTAAAACGGTCAAGCCATGAGCATAATCAGCGGTGTACTCATTAATAATAACTGTGGGGTCTGGTGCGTGGGGGCTGGTATCAATGGCGGTAACGAAGATGGAGCTGGGTGTTGAATCGGGGTCAGGCGTTTTACTATAAGGTCTGGTTCGAATGGCGGTCCAGAGACCTGAGTCGAGTAAGTTCTGTGTTATTTGCTCTGGTTCTAACTGGTTTAATTCGGTTGTATCATATCGTTGGAAAGACACTTCATCATCGCCTTCAAGTTCGATAATAACGGCTTGCAATCTTCTTTTACTGCCACGTTTAATGGCTTTGATGATGCCTGAACCGGGAGAAGTATACGTAACATGAGGGTTCTTTTTATCGGTGAAGAGTGCCTGCCCAAGCTTGATGCTTTGGCCCTCTTCAACCAGCATGGTGGGCTTCATACCGTGGTATTCATTACCAAGCAGTGCGACAGAAGTAACAGGCCTCGCCGCTTCAATAGTTTGAAGAGGCTTACCTGATAGCGGTAAGTCGAGCCCTTTTTGAATTGAAAAATGCATCTCTATACTGTGCGAAGGTTGCTAATGCGACCTGCTACTCGAGTCCTCACTATCCATGTTGGGCTCAGTATAGGCAGTGTTTTTCAAATATGGGAAGGAGGGATTTGGTAATTTGTGACTAAGGTGTCAATTTCAACCAATGAAAGGCAATGAGGGTGGCGAGAGAAGTGGCTACTGCGGCCATTAAGAAGGTCATTGTTGGGCCTGGCGATACCCAAAAATAGCCACTGAGTAGGCTGCCTAACACGCCGCCAGCGCCAAAGCCTATGCTGCTATAGAGTGCTTGACCTCGTGCTTGGGTCTTGCCGGTGAAGTAATGATGTACCCATGTGATTGCCGCAGCATGGAACGAGCCGAAGCTAGCAGCATGGAGTAACTGAGCAAAAAGTAATAAGCTCAAGGAGTCAGGGAAAAAGCCAATTAACAGCCAGCGTAGCGTCGATAAAATAAGGCTGATGATTAACACTACGCGAATGCCATATCGTGGTAACCAACGGTGCATTAATAGGAAAACAATAATTTCAGCAATGACTCCTAAAGCCCAGAGTTGGCCGATTAAGGTTCTGTTATAGCCATGTTGTTCTAGATAAATGGTGTAGAAAGTGTAATAAGGGCCATGGCTAAAGAGGGTTAAGAAACAGATGGCAAAAAAGGCCAAAACACTGGGTTGTTTCAATAACTGTGTTAGAGGCTGATGATCAAGACTCAGATGTCGTGTAGCCGATTCTGGTACGGTTAAACTCATTAACCACATGCCTGTCATGGTGAGAATCAGTGCAATAGGCATGGCTTCTACGCTGATGGTTTCAAATAATACACCGAGTATTGAAACAGAGAGGATGAATCCGATAGATCCCCAGAGCCGGATTTTACTGTAATGATGGCTTTGTTCGCCGAGATGCTGCAGCGTATTGGCTTCGAATTGTGGGAGTGTAGCATTCCAGAAAATACTAAAAAGCAGCATGACAATGGCGATCCAGAGATAGCTATTGTTCAGTAATATGACTGAGAAAATGAGGATGCCAATAAGCGATGCGGCACGGACAATTCGCATGCGTTGACCGTGATGATCAGCAATCCAGCCCCAGATATTGGGAGCAACAATGCGCATGCCTAGAAAAATGGCGGTGAGTTCACCAATTTCTTGTGCCGAAAAACCTTGCCATTGCAGATACAGTCCCCAGTAAGGGACAAAGATACCGAGTGAGGTAAAATAGAAGAAGTAGAAGCCCGATAAACGCCAGTATGGCGTTGTCGTGAATGGACTCATGTACTAGCGGGAATAATAGGCGTTCCAGTTGTGACATCCATATTTTGAGCACGGTGGCGAAGCATATGATCCATCAGTACTAGCGCAAGCATCGCTTCAGCAATGGGTGTTGCTCTAATGCCAACACAAGGATCATGGCGGCCATGGGTGACGACTTCGATGGGGTTACCCTCTGTGTCGACACTTTTGCCTGGAATACGTAAGCTTGATGTCGCTTTAAGTGCCATGCTAACGAGGACATCTTGACCACTTGAGATACCGCCTAAGACACCGCCGGCATTGTTGCTTAAGAAGCCTTCAGGTGTGATTTCATCGCGGTGTTCAGTGCCTTTTTGGGTGACGGAGTCAAAACCGGCCCCTAATTCAACGCCTTTAACAGCATTAATGCTCAGCATGCCATGGGCGATGTCGGCATCAAGGCGATCGAAGACGGGCTCGCCAAAGCCAGGAGGGACGTTGCGTGCGATAACATTAATGCGCGCACCAATGGAGTTACCTTCTTTGCGTAAGGCATCCATATAAGCTTCTAATTCTGATTCTTTATCTGGATCAGGGTTAAAGAAGGCACTTTGATTCATATGAGACCAGTCACGTTTTTCAGTTTTGATTGGGCCGAGCTGGGCTAAATAGCCCTGGATTTCGATGCCGTAACGGTTGTGTAGATATTTTTTAGCGATACCACCTGCCGCGACGCGCATGGCTGTTTCGCGTGCCGATGAACGGCCGCCACCACGGTAATCACGGACACCATATTTTTGGTGATAAGTGTAGTCAGCATGCGCCGGTCTGAACTGATGCATGATGTTGCCATAATCTTTTGAACGCTGATCGGTATTTTCAATGATCATACCGATAGGTGTCCCCGTGGTTTTACCTTCAAAGACACCCGATAGTATTTTGACTTGGTCTAATTCTCGACGTTGTGTTTCGTGACGCGTTTTACCTGGGCGGCGCTTGTCTAAATCACCTTGTAGATCGGATTCTGTTAATTCGAGTCCTGGAGGGCAGCCATCAACAATGCAACCAATAGCGGGGCCGTGGCTTTCACCAAAACTGGTGACGGTGAATATTTTTCCGAAACTATTGCCTGACATAATCTATTTCCAAGTGGATATCGTTGCTGCTGAAAGGGATACTGATTTGGGTTAATGACTTTATATAATAAGCGATTTGGACTTATTCTTAAAATATTGACCGGTTATTAAACAATAAACAGTGTCGCAAAACCTAAGAATGCGACGAATCCGACGACATCAGTCACTGTTGTCAGTAAGACTCCTGCTGACAGCGCAGGGTCAGTGCCGAACTTTTTCAGCATCAGGGGTATAGTGACACCAGCGAGTGCTGCTGCGACTAAATTAATGATAATCGCAGCACCCATCAGTAAGCCCAGGGTGATATTGTTGAACCATAGAATGGTGACAATTGCGACAGCTGTTGCCCAAATAAGGCCATTGCTGGCACCGACTAAGATTTCTTTGCGTAGTAGCCAGCGCTGGTTATTATCGTTTAATTGACCTAATGCCATGGAGCGAATGACCAGGGTTAAGGTTTGGCTACCGGCAACGCCGCCCATGCTGGCAACGATGGGCATTAGAATAGCGAGCGCGACTTGCTTTTCGATAGTGGTATCAAAAAGGCCGATCACCCAAGCAGCTAAAAATGCAGTCAGCAGGTTGACACCTAGCCAAAGAGAACGGCGGTGAATGCTTTTCTTGACCGGCGCAAACGTATCTTCATCTTCGCTTAAGCCGGCTAGACTCAACATGGAATGTTCGGCTTCATCACGGATAACGTCAACGACGTCATCGATAGTGATACGGCCAATCAATCGATGTTCGGGATCGACGACGGGCGCGGAGATGAGATTATGTTTCTCAAATCGATGGGCGACCTCATTTTCGGGGGTGCAGGAATCAATCGCTTCCATTTGATGTGACATGACTTCGCTTACTGTCAGTGAACGGCTGCGACTGACCAGTTTTGATAATTCAAGGGTGCCAAGATAATGATCTTCGTGATTGACGACATAGAGGCTATCGGTGTTAGTTGGGATATCATCAAGCAACCTGAGATAACGTAAAACAACTTCGAGCGTGATA
Source organism: Bathochordaeus stygius (assembly GCA_004367955.1). Taxonomy (NCBI): domain Eukaryota; kingdom Metazoa; phylum Chordata; class Appendicularia; order Copelata; family Oikopleuridae; genus Bathochordaeus; species Bathochordaeus stygius. The sequence goes on along the minus strand of SCLE01078447.1, from coordinate 12,417 downwards.
TCTGAACGGACGGTAATAACATCGGTATTCATTAAACCGCCGGCGGTGTCTTCTTCATAGGCAAGCAGTGTTTCTACTCGTCTGCGGTGTTGTGTATCCATGGCTCGTAACACTTCACGCATGACGTGATTGGGCAGTACTTGCAGGATGTCCGCAACGTCATCGACATCGAGATCTTCGGTTGCGCTGATCAGATCAGCAGTATCCATATATTGGATGAGATCTGCTCGAACGTCTTCACCTACATAGGATAGGACGTCACCGCGAAGATCGGGATTGATAATAGGCCAGCAAACTTTTCGTTCTACGGGAGGGAGGGATTCGAGTAAATGTGCTGTTTCAGCGGGGTGTAAGCTGGCCAGTAGGCGACGCATACGCACAAACCGCCCACTTTTTAGTGCTTCAGAGAGGGTATGGATTGGTAGCGTGGTGGCTTGTTCTTGATTGAGTTCAGGCATAATCCAAGTATCGAAACGGGGTGGCGAGAGGCGCTATTTGTCGACTATTCTAGACGGTTGATGTGGTAGTGAATAGGATTAATCATTTTAATTGTGGGCGTTAATTTCTTCTAGCCGTGACTCGGCATCAAAAGGGTTGTCCATATTGAGAATGCCGAGTGTGTTTCTGGGTAATTGCGTTAGATCAGTTTCATTGATGATCTGTTTGATTTCTAGGATAGCATTGGGGTGCATACTGAAATGGCTTAAGCCCATCGCAAGTAATAGGCGAGTGAATCTAGGGTCGCCCGCCATTTCACCGCACATTGAGACATCTACATTATGTTTTTTACCTGCTAATAAGGTCATATGAATAAGCCGTAGAACTGCAGGGTGTAATGGATCGTAGAGATAGTTAACTTGATCATCTACCCGGTCGACAGCGAGGGTATATTGGATTAAATCGTTGGTGCCAATAGATAAAAAATCGACTTGTTTGGCAAACATTTCAGCACAGACGGCACTGGCTGGGATTTCGATCATGACGCCAATCTCAATATGGTGGTCGTAGTTGATGCCTTCCCGATCGAGTTCTTGTTTACAGTTTTCAAGCTGATTTTTTGCTTGAATCAATTCTTGTTGATTTGACACCATAGGAAACATGATTTTGACTTTGCCAAAAGCAGAAGCACGTAGAATGGCGCGGAGTTGGGTTCGAAACATGGCCGGTTGGCTAAGGCAAAGCCGAATTGCTCTGAGCCCTAATGCTGGATTGTTAACTGTCTGACCATGGTGACGGCCACCATCAACGGTTTTATCAGCGCCTAGATCAAAGGTCCTAATTGTCACTGGATCATCCATGTTTTCGACAACATCACGATACGCAGCAAGTTGTTCCTCTTCCCCTGGTGGCGTCGCTCGGTTCATATAGAGAAACTCGGTTCGGTATAAACCGATGCCTTCAGCGCCGGCATAACTGATGAGACGGATATCTTCAGGTAATTCGGCATTGGCTAATAATTTAATGGCTTTGTTGTCTTTGGTTTTGGTCGCTTGTGTTTTGTAGCGGCTGAGGGAGGCAATGTGTGCTCTAAATGAGATTAATTTTTCTCGGTAGTCCGTTACAAGTGAACCGTCATGACTCGCTAGTAATATTCCTAGCTCTCCATCGAGGATAAGTGGCTCATTATCTTGGATATAACGGCGGACAGATTCAATACCGACAATAGCGGGGATCCCTAAGCTACGCGCTAAAATGGTGGTGTGGGATGTCGCGCCGCCATGTTCGGTGACAAATCCCGCAATGCCTTGGTGTTGCATTAAGACTGTGTCGGCAGGGGTTAAATCCTCGGCGATGATAATGTGATCTTTTAAGCGGCCATCGGGAATTTCATGGTCTGCTTCTTGCTCGTCGGCAAGAATACGGTGAATACGATTAACGACGTGAGTAATATCATCTTGACGGGTACGCAGATAAGGATCATCCATTTCGTTAAAGACGTTAATGAGCGCGTCGCGTTGTAGTTGAAGTGCCCATTCGGCATTACAACGGCGTGAGCGGATCATTTCAATAGGGACTGAAGTTAATAAGGAGTCATTGAGCATCAATAAATGGGTGTCGATAAAGGATGATACATCGGTTGGTGCATTGGCCGGAATATGTTCAAGGATGGCAATGAGTTGTTGGCGCGCCTGTTCTGTAGCGTTGTTTAGCCGATCGACTTCTTGCTCGATGCTGAAAGCGGGAATAAGGTACTCTCGAACATCTGGCTGGTTATGGAATAGAATATGAGCACGGCCGATTGCGATGCCGCGCGATACACCAATACCTTGTAGTTCAAGGGTCACTCACCTTCTCCAAAAAAGTCTTCGATGAGTGCCTTTAGAGTATTGAAGGCATCTTGCTCATCTTCTCCAGAGATATGAATTATGATGTCGGTGCCTTTGGCTGCGGCGAGCATCATCAGACCCATAATACTCTTGCCATTGACGATATGGCCATTACGCGCCACTTTGATGTCAGATGTGAATTGTGATGAGGTTGTGACAAATTTAGCTGCTGCACGGGCGTGTAGGCCGAGTTTATTTACGATGGTGATAGATTGTTCGATCATGAGCCACATCCTGTATGGTGACAACTGGCTACGCCATCTTGGCCGCCGGTAATTGCTTTTTGTTCTAGTTCATCTAGGCTTAGGTTTGGATAATTCAGAACGCGGATGAGCATGGGTAAATTTAGCCCTGAAACGATGCGAATATCATGAAGCTCTGAGACGTCACAAGCAATATTGCTGGGTGTCGAACCAAACATGTCGGTTAGAATCAAGGTACCGTGACCTTGATCGATTTCTTCTAATGTCAGTTTAAGTTTTAGTCTTATTTTATCGGTATTGTCATGAATACTAATTGAAATTACTTTGGTGGGTAAAGAAGAACAGGACAGCATTTGTCTGGCTGTGTTGATGAGTTCTGTGCCAACCTGATTATGGGATATAAGTACGATGCCTACAGTCATGGAAATCTCTTTGTATTACACCACGTGTATTAACGGACTGTTTGTGAAGATAAAGGTCATTGTGCAGCCATGAGGTGTTGTTGTTTGAGTTTAAATTGTGTCTCAGTTTGATGTGCTGTCGTCTGTAATGTTATCCACGTTTGGATGCGATGGGCTAGCGACGCTGGATTGAGAGTTGATAATGTTAGGGTGGGTATGGCTTGTTGGAAAATGTGGGTGGTGGTTAAGCAGGGTTTAAGCCCTTCAGACACGACGGTTGCGTCATTTTGGAGTTTGATAACACTGTTTAGTTTAGTTTCGGCTTGCCATGCTTGTTTGCCAAAATGTGCTGTGACGTGAATAAGTCCAAGTTCTCTGGTATGCAATAAATTCGTTAGTAATGTTGGGCTGCGACCGATGATCTGTTCGCCAATTATTGTGAATTCAACGATGTCGTCAGCGATGAGTTGGTGGCCTTGATAAAGACATTCTAAAGCTAAGCTACTTTTGCCAATACCCGGTTCACCGATAATAAAAACACCTTGGCCTGAGATATTGAGCAGGACACCGTGATGTGTTTCGGCTGAGGTAGCTACGGTCATTTAGGGTTAATCGTCGTCAATAGCCAGTAGTAAGTTAAATAGTTTTTTAGGATCTTGGGTGGTACGAATGTTGTCGCAGGTAGCTTGGTTCCGTAAATGGGTCGCAAGGCGTGCTAAATGTTCTAAGTGATATTGATCGCCATCCTCAGGTACTAATAATCCGAAGACGATATCAACGGGTTGGTTATCGGCGGCATAGTAATTGATTGGCGTTGCTAACGTCATCATCACCGCGATGGTTTCGTTGATGCCGGGGACGCGGGCATGGGGGATTGCAACACCCTTACCCAAGCCCGTACTGCCAAGCCGTTCACGCTCTATTAAAGCTTGAAAGATACGATTAGCAGGTAAGGCCTTAGTATTGGTTGCAAGATATTGACTTAGATTTTCTATGAGCCGCTTTTTACTCGATAGAATATTTTCACTACAGTGAATATTGTCAGCATTAACCAGTAAAGAAGCGATGAGCATAGTAAATCTGTCCTATTAGCCTGCGTTGTGTTTCATTTCAACACCATCCGCTTGATGGTGGTTTTTGACTTTATCTTTATGTTTGATGATTTGGCGATCTAGTTTAGCAACGAGGTGCTCGATCGCGGTATACATATTTTCATTCTCATCTGAGGCGAAGAGGTCAGCGCCGCTAACGTGCACGGTGGCTTCGGCTTTTTGGCGTTGTTTTTCGACCGAGAGAATAACGTGAACATTGGTCATATGGTCAAAGTGTCGTGTTAGTTTTTCGAATTTGCTATTTACATGATCACGAAGACTGTCTGTAATCTCAATATGTTGTCCACTTAGGTTTAACTGCATAGTAGTCTACTCCTGTTGGTCTATGGAAGATTGGTGAATATTACACCAACCGTTTTCGCTCATTCGATGGCGAAATTGCCAGCGTTTCGCGGTATTTTGCTATTGTCCTCCTCGCGACATTGACGCCTTTTTCTCCTAGAATATCAGCAATTTTACTATCACTGAGTGGTTTTCTTGGATTTTCGGCCGCTACTAGTTTTTTGATGATAGCGCGAATAGCTGTCGCTGAACACTCTCCGCCACTGTCGGTACTAACGTGACTGGAAAAAAAGTATTTAAGTTCATAAATGCCACGGGGGGTATGTAAATATTTTCGTGTCGTGACGCGTGAAATAGTGGATTCGTGCATTTCTACTTCTTCCGCAATATTGTGTAAAACAAGCGGACGCATGGCTTCGTCGCCATGTTCTAAAAAGTCTTTTTGGCGATTAACGATAGCGTCAGTTACTTTTAACAAGGTGTCATTTCGGCTTTGTAAGCTTTTTAGGAACCAGCGTGCTTCTTGTAAATTATTTTTTAAGTAGACATTGTCAGCACTGTTATCGGCGCGCTTGATCAATTGCGCGTAATGATCAGCAACTTGTAAATTGGGCGAGTTATCAGGGTTAAGTGATAGCTGCCAGCGATTGTTGACTTTACGGGCATAGACGTCAGGCACAATATATTCAGTTTTATAGACTTGTATTTGGCTACCTGGACGGGGATTGAGTAGCTGAATTAATTTAACTAAATCGGTGAGTTGTTCGTCATCAATTTTAAGCGCGCGTTTGATTTGTTGATAATCGCGTTTTGCGAGGGTATCAAGGTGTTGATCAATTAGCGTGATGAGTAAGTCTATTTGTCCTGTGCTGTTCTCGAACTGCTGAAGTTGAATAAGTAGGCATTCCCGAAGATCTCGGGCACCGACGCCAACGGGGTCAAAGTGTTGAAGACGATGTAGAACGGCTTCAACCTCATCGATCTCTGCGTCGTATTCTTGTCCGAGGCTCTGCTGAATTTCTTCTACGGGACTTTTAAGGTAACCATCTTCCTCGATGGCATCAATGATTAGCGTGGCAATGGCTTGCTCTAACTCGGTAAAAGGTGTGAGTCGCATTTGCCAAAGTAGATGCTCTTGTAGACTTTGGCTGCTCTCATCCTCGTTGTCACGTTGGATATCGTTACCCATTGACTGACCTTGGGCTGCTGGACCAACATGCTGGTGGTCGAATGTGTCTTCCCATTCGCTATCGGTGGGTAATTCTTCTGGGATATCGTTATGTTCGAGCTGGGTACTATCTGCTACCTGTGCGTCTTGACTACCATCCCCTTGTTCTTGATCTTTATCGGGGGTATCAAAGTCGACGTTTTCTTCGACTTCTAATAGTGGGTTGGTTTCCAGTGCTTCTTGTATTTCTGTTTGGAGCTCTATGGAGGAAAGTTGTAATAATCGGATGGCCTGCTGCAATTGCGGCGTCATCGATAGACTTTGTCCCATACGTAGTTGTAACGATGGTTTCACGGGTGTGTTTCAAACATAATTGTCATGCTAATCATGTTACCGCAAATATTGTGCCATTGCCTACAGGTTTTTTCTCATAAAGTGTTAAGGGGGTCTAAAAAATGCTCACGGCTGTTGACTTAAAACTGAGACAGATAGGTTTACCGATTGATAAGCCGAGCTCTTCAAGGGCATCTGGGCTGATAATGGCATAAAACTGCTCGCCACAGTCAATCGTGAGGTGAATGGTACCTGTTTCTTCTGCAATGGCGGTTAACTGTCCGGTGAAATGATTGCGCATGCTGGAAGAGAGGATGTCATTAGAAATAATGATTTCGTGTGGGTCAATGGCAATATGACTGGCTTGCTGCTGGCTGATGGTGTGTATTTTGATTCTGCCAGTGTCGAATAGATGTTGGTTTAATTGGCCATGGAAGACGTTGAGAAGCGGACTTTTGGTCACTTTACCTTTGATGAGATTAATGGTGGTATCCGCTAAGGCGGCACCTTGCAGACGATCATGGGTAGAGAAAATGATTGTTTTGTCTTTTTGAGCTGCTAGCTGTTCAATGATGGTTTCGAGTTGTTGAATGTGGCTCTGATCCAGATGAGAGAAAGGTTCGTCGAGTAATAAAATGGCAGGGTCATGTGCGATGGCTCTGGCAATGGCGGCGCGTTTTAGTTCTCCACCGGAAAGTGTGGTGGCGATTTGTTTAGTGAGGTGGCTTAAGTTGACGCGATCTAGAGCATCGGCAATACGTTGAGGCCTCTCTGATGATGGAAAACCCTGTAATTTGAGGGCGAGGTCGATATTATCGGAAACGGTACCGGAGAGTAAGAAGGGTTGTTGATTGACGTAACCGATGCTGCGGCGTTGTTGTCGGGATAAGTCGGACTTGATGGTTTTTCCAGAAAGTCGAATTTGACCTTGGCTTGGCCGGTTCAAGAAAGCCAGTAGGTTTAATAGCGTCGATTTGCCGGCGCCATTATCACCGAGTAGGGCAATGCATTGCTGATTGGGAATGATAAGTCGTGGTAGATCTAAGGAACTGGTCTGTTGATAAAAGACTTTGATATTGTCGAGCTGGTAAGCACTGATCATGTCTTTGCTCGCTGCAGGCAAGACAAAATAAAGTTAATGAGAAAAGCGATGAGTAACAGCAATAGGCCTATGGCTAGGCCAACCTCAAACTCACCTTTGCTGGTTTCAAGTGCGATAGCGGTCGTCATGGTACGGGTATAGCCTTCGATATTACCACCGACCATCATGGCAGCACCGACTTCGCCAATAGCACGACCAAACCCCGTAATAATGGCCGCGAGCATGATAAAGCGGGTTTGTTTAGCGACTTGCAGGGTGAGTGTTGTTGATTTTGCACCGAGGCTTTTTAAGGTTGGTACGAGCCGAGGATCGGCAGCGGTGACTGCAGCAATGGCTAAGTTCATCATAATGGGAAAGACTAAGATGGCTTCGGCCATGATGATGGCGGTGGGCGTATAGAGTAGTTCTAAGTGGCCTAATGGCCCAAGACGACTTAATAAACCGTAAAGTAGTAGACCAATTAAGACGGTTGGCATTGCCATTAAAGTGTTGAGAATATGTTGGATTAATTGTTTACCAACAAATTGATTTAGCGCCATGATAATGCCAGCAGGAATGGCCAAAGCACCGGAAATGATGGCGGCAATGAGCGAAATAGAGATTGAATTAAAGACGACGTCATATAAGGTCTGATCAAAAGAGGCGATCAAGTCGATAGCGGCGGATAAGGAATCAGCAAAGTAACTCATGCGGGGATTATCTTATTTTTTTGTACTCAAGCCTAATCGTTGGCATATGGTTAGAATAGGATCGGTCTTATTCATGGTGTAAAAGTGGAGGCCAGGGACGTCAAACTCGATGAGTTTTTGAGTGAAATCAGTCAGAAAGTCTAGGGTAAAGGCTTGCAGTGACTCGGTGTCGTCATGGAATTCTTCTAAGCGTTTCCTAAGCCAGCGCGGAATTTCAGCGCCACAATTATCTGAAAAGCGCGCAAGCTGGATGAAATTATTAATAGGCATAATGCCGGGCGTGATTGGGATAGTGATATTGTTTTGCTGGCAGCGGTCAAGAAAATAGCGGTAAGCATCGATGTTGTAGAAGTATTGGGTAATGGCACTATCAGCACCGGCGTCGACTTTGCGTTTGAAATTTTCTATGTCAGCTTGTGTTGAATTAGCTTGGGGGTGTTGTTCTGGGTAGGCGGCAACTTCAATCGTAAAGTGATCCCCCGTGGTTTGGCGAATAAATTCGACCAATTCGTTGGCATAGCGAAAATCGCCAGATGTTTGCATTCCGGAAGGTTGATCGCCTCTTAGTGCGACTAAGCGCGTAATGCCAAGAGCTTGGTATGTGGCAATTAAATCGTGAATATTTTGTCTTGTTGTACCGATGCAGGAAATATGAGGGGCTGCTTCTATACCTGTTTGGGGGCTTTCGGCCTGAATGTTTTTGATGGCTTCTAATGTGTAATCTTGTGTTGTGCCACCGGCGCCAAAGGTGACGGAATAATAATTGGGGTTAATGGCGCGAAACTGCTGCCGAACCGTGGTTAAATTGGCAAAGCCTTTGTCTGTTTTTGGCGGAAAGAACTCGCAGCTAATCTTGAGCTTATGTGACATATTTTTGCCAAAATAATGAAAGGGCTAATCGAATCATTAGCCCTTTCTGGTTACGTTAGTAGCGGTAATGTTCAGGTTTGAACGGACCCGCTTTACTTAAGCTGAGGTAACCGGCCTGTTCGGTGGTGAGCTCTGTTAATTGAGCACCGATTCTGCCGAGATGTAAACGTGCCACTTTTTCATCTAATGTTTTAGGTAAAACATAGACTTCATTTTTGTAGTCATCACTGTTTTCCCATAATTCGATTTGTGCCATCACTTGGTTGGAGAATGAGGCCGACATAACGAAGCTTGGATGACCTGTTGCACAACCTAGATTGACTAAGCGGCCTTCGGCAAGCAATGTAATACGTTTACCATCAGGAAAGACGATCTGATCGACTTGCGGTTTGATGTTGATCCATTCGTATTGACGTAATGACGCGACAGCAATCTCAGAATCGAAATGGCCGATATTGCAGACAATGGCTTCATTTTGCATCGCGGCCATATGGTCATGTGTGATGACATCCACGTTACCTGTTGTGGTGACGAAGATATCACCCATTGCAGCAACGTCATCCATATTCACAACGCGGTAACCTTCCATTGACGCTTGAAGCGCGCAGATAGGGTCAATCTCAGTGACCATCACAGTCGCGCCCATGCCTTTAAATGCTTGGGCACAGCCTTTACCGACATCGCCATAACCTAAAACGACACAAATTTTACCGGCGATCATCACGTCAGTAGCGCGTTTGATACCGTCGAGTAATGACTCGCGACAGCCGTAGAGGTTATCGAATTTAGATTTAGTCACAGAGTCGTTGACGTTAATCGCAGGGACTTTGAGGCTACCTTCTTTCATCATTTCGTATAAACGGTGAACACCCGTGGTCGTTTCTTCAGATAGGCCTTTAACGTCCGTTAAGAGTTCTGGATATTCATCGTGCATGATTTGGGTTAAATCACCGCCATCATCCAAAATTAAGTTAGGACGCCAATTGTTAGGGCCAAAGATGGTTTGTTCGATACACCAAATGGCTTCTTCATTTGTTTCGCCTTTCCAAGCAAAAACAGGAATGTCTTGTGCGGCAATGGCCGCAGCTGCTTGATCTTGCGTCGAGAAAATATTACATGATGACCAGCGCACTTCGGCACCGAGGTCGATTAAGGTTTCGATCAAAACGGCTGTTTGGATGGTCATATGCAAACATCCTGCGATGCGGGCACCAGCCAAAGGTTTTTTGCCGGCATATTCTTCCCGAATTGCCATTAAGCCCGGCATTTCAGTTTCAGCAATTTTGATTTCTTTTTGTCCCCACTCAGCAAGGCTGATGTTCGCTACTTTATAGTCAGGCGTGAGGTTTTCAATTGGCGATGTCATTTAAATTGTTCCTTGGTATATCGAGAGATTAGATGCCAGCAGCATCACGTAAGGCGTCAGCTTTGTTAGTGCGCTCCCAAGTAAAACCAGGTTCTTCACGGCCAAAGTGGCCATAAGCTGCTGTTGCTTGGTAGATAGGACGAATTAGGTTAAGCATCTTGAGCAAACCAACCGGCCTGAGGTCAAAATGTGCCCTGACTAGCGCTTCTATTTTGTCGTTTGAAATTTTACCGGTTCCGAACGTTTCGATACAAATTGAAGTCGGTTCTGCAATGCCAATAGCATAAGATATTTGGATTTCGCAACGATCGGCAAGACCAGATGCGACGATGTTTTTTGCGACGTAGCGACCGGCATAAGCGGCGCTGCGATCGACTTTTGAAGGATCTTTACCAGAGAAAGCTCCACCACCATGTCGCGCCATCCCGCCGTAAGTATCGACGATAATTTTACGGCCGGTTAAGCCAGCGTCTCCGACTGGGCCACCAATAATAAATTGGCCAGTGGGATTAATGTGGAATTGTGTATTAGGTTTTAACCAGTCAGCTGGCAGTGTCGGTTTAATGATTTCTTCCATCACTGCTTCGTGAAGATCGGTTTGCGATATGTCAGGGTTGTGTTGCGTCGATAATACAATGGCATCAATCGCAACCGGTTTATCATCTTCATAAATGAACGTGACTTGGCTTTTGGCATCAGGGCGTAACCAAGGCAAAGTGCCATCTTTACGGACTTCAGCTTGGCGTTTAACCAAACGATGTGCATAGGTGATTGGCGCTGGCATTAGGACATCGGTTTCATTGCTGGCATAACCAAACATCAAACCTTGGTCGCCGGCACCTTGTTGTTCCGGTATCTGGCGATCAATGCCCATGGCGATGTCAGCGGATTGTTTACCAATTAATGACATGACGGCACAAGTCTGACCATCAAAGCCAACGTCTGAATTGTTATAACCGATATCGGTGATGGTCTTACGTACTACGTGTTCTAAATCGACCCAAGCTGAGGTGGTGATTTCGCCAGCGATAATCGCTGCGCCCGTCTTAATGAGGGTTTCACAAGCCACACGGGCATTGGGATCTTGACGCAAAATTTCATCAAGTACCGCATCAGAAATCTGATCTGAGACTTTATCGGGATGGCCTTCTGAAACCGATTCAGATGTAAAAATAAAATTGTTACCCACAGTCAATTTCCTTTTTCAAAATGTGACTAAGGTAGCGATAGTGTGGTGTGAGTTGATGCACGACCGTTCATTACTATCAGTTACCTGTTAATAATGAACGCAGTTTGAGGTTGAAACGTGAATAAGCCTAGCAGGCGTGTGCCTGTTGCAGCGTTCCTTATTCGAGGGCGTATTCTATCTTTGAATGGGGGAGGAAGACAAGTTTGTTGGTTTATACTCATTACCGTGAAGGGCTGATTGACTCTATACCGCTGCCGTAGGGCGTTCATTTATCTTGCGTGGCCAAAATAAACAGAACCAAACAAAAGGCCAGACCATGCATGCCCTACGGGTTCCCTCACTTTTCAATCTATTTGAGATATGCCGAAAACTCGCTGCGCTCAGACACTCGTCCGTGGCACTACAAGGAACGATGCGATAGCGAGTAAGTCGTGCGAGCCGCGAGTAGGAGTTGGTGATTACAGCCTCTTTTGTCGCGTAGCGAAGAATAGTGCAGTCATGACATTCTCACTCTGTCAGTCGCTTGATAGCCGATGAGTAGCGAGGTGACGAGGAGGTCTGGTGATCATGGTCGTCGTCGAACGGAGTGGAATTAAACCAGAGATGGATTAATTCTTTATCGAGTGCGACGACACGCTGGGTATTATTCTCAAATAGCTTTCAAATCTCGGCTTCGCATAGAGGTCGGTTGGGGATATTTCACCTCCTAAGGTTGTTAGGGAAAAGGCTGAGAATTTCTCTTAAATCAGCCTTAGCCGAAAACAAGCTTAATTTAGTGGCACGGCACAACGAAAATAAATACGTCCCTTTTTTACCCTAAAGATATGCCTTCACGGTATGCTTCAGAGCTTTTTAAAATTAAGGCCGGAAACAGGATTGGCGTTTGAAGAATGTAACTCCTTCTTGTTAAACGATGAAATTAATGGCTCACGATCTTCCTTGGATTCAACATCATTGCAAGGTTCAAACTTGTCGAAAAAGGTAGAAGACTCAGCCCTTGCAAAAAGATCATAAACATTAGCCCTATATCCTTTATAAATTAATGTTTCTGCCCACCACTCTTGCTTTCATTCTTCGTCTGTTATAGCTCTAAGACTATCGGCAATAAAAAGCAGAAAGTCAGCTTTCATGATGTTGTCAAAGGTAAGGCTTGCGCCTGAAGATAATTCTTTTATTAGATCTGCATGGGCAGATTGTCGATTAAGTTCTAGGCGGTTGTCCCTATGTTCTAGGAATCTTACATGAGTGCGAAATATTCCAAAGCATCGCATAGTGCTGTGTGTTCTGGTCAATCCCAACCTGACACTTTTCTTAGAGAACTTTCATAGTTAATTGGCGACATATCGTCGTTACTCGAATGCAGCCTTTCGAGGTT
>SCLE01078446.1:0-16707 GCA_004367955.1 Bathochordaeus stygius | reverse complement strand
TATAAAGGTAATTTGGAATATTGTGTACTTATTTAAAAGTAAATTCACTGGAGCTTTTACCAGGTTAAGGTGATGATTACCCCGAATTATGTATTCGGATAATCAGCTGCGTTGGCCGTTGACGCGTGAAAGAGGCTTTTTAGAGTATTTTACGTACTGCTATTAAATTTATAATTTAGATGAACGTGTAGCCAAGTCGCGGTTGGAGAGTATGCGGAGAAAGATTACGTACCGTGGGGGCTGTTGTAAAGAATGTTAAAGGTAAAACATTTATTTATCAGGTAACGTACATTTTAAGATTTTAAAGGAAAGAGTTTTTACTAAAAGACCACAGTAAATGCAGCTTTTAGGTCTTACCGTGGTGGCTCTTGTAAGAATAAAGGTAAACGATATTTTACTATTTAGCAAATTACTTTTTAAAAGGATCCCTATTAAAAGTGTAATTTCACTGGCTCGAAATGATCATAAGTAAGGTAGTTTCTAGTTATGTTCATTTAAATGATGACGTGGATCGAACTTTTAAACCTTGGTGATGTGAGGGTACTGACTGTTTGAAGATATGGTACGGTAATATATCTCTATTTGCCATCGGAAGGGTTCTTGTATTAAAAATTTTTAAAAATCTATAAAAATTTTAATAAAAACTTTATAAAAGTTAAAATTAAAATTAACCAGACTTTTTAGGGCTACGCAGAAGTTGACAAGGTTGGTGTCATAGCTATTTGTGAGCGACGGAACTGTTGGGGTGCCGAGGAAGTGGTTTACAATGGTTGGAATGGAGCTTTTAGTAACAGGTTATTTTGCTCAGTTAAAGCCGAGTTAATTTATCTATGTTCGGATCGTAAAATATAACTGCTTATCGTTCTATTTGGAATGACTATTTAGGTTTTAGTTAGAGGTTTTTGTAATTTTTTGGTTTGGGGCATATTTAAAGGGCATCTAGAACTATGGTAGGGAGGAATGGGCTGGCGGGGTGCTTGGAAAAACTTTTTGGAAAATTTTTTGGAGGCGAAATTGTGGGAAAGATTTGGTGTGTGTAGCTATAACGGAATTGGTGCCAGGCAGCCTTGGTTGATTTAATGTTAACCGTGGTTAATTAAGAACTGGGTTTAAAATTTGATTAATTGACCTAGATATTACAGGTTGGCGTTGGACCCTGTGTGGCGGTCCTAGCTCAGCGATTAATTGGGCATCGCGATTATCATGCCTGTTCGCGAATCTTATATGGTGGCTATAAAGACAGTGTGCGCAGAGCTTACCAGTCAGTTGGAAACCCGCTGAGAGATCAGGTTGAAAAGTTGGTTTTTTGAAAAGTTGGTTATTTTTAGGTGGGTATGTTTGGTTTAAAAAGGTCTTGTAGGTTTGGTGGTGTATAAACTACGACAGCAGCACTCACGATGAAGCCTAAGAGGATGAGTTCGAAGCACGGGGGAGCCCGCAAAGGTATTTATTTGTACTAATTAATTAAGGATATAATTTTAAGTTTAGAATTGGCATCTGGTACGATTGTGAAAGGCATGGGTCAGCTGTTTAGCAAGATGTTGGAGACTCCTGGCGGTATAATTCTTTTTGGTAAGCTGGTAATTTTAGGTTGTTTGACCTATAACTGTTTAGTTATTATAATCTTGGTGCTGACAGCGGTGTTGGCGTTAACCTTCAAGCATAATCACGACCGCCTAAAACGAATGAAGTGCTTGAAGTGTCATGATGCAGATTCAGGTTCATAAAGGAAAGGCTTAGGGTATTTGACGCAAGGGGAAACCATGAATCCGAAACGTACTACCGTAAAGCCCTAATTAAGGATGTTGGTTATTTTCTTTTCTTTTCTTTAATTAAAATTAGGTAGAGCGGGTCCCTGAACTATTATTATTTTAGATAAGTAATGAATGTGAATGTTTACGCGGTAGAGTTGGATTTCGAAGATTCAAGGTGCTCCACTTAGCAGCATACATTGAAGACGCCCCCCTGCATTGAAGACGCCTCCCTGGATGTGAATTAGACAGGTTTGATATAGGTATCTTTTTACAAGGGTATCTTTTTTTTTAAGGGTATCTTTTTATCATTTTTATAAGGGTATCTTTTTATAAGAGCCGTGTGCATTGACCTAACTACACTATTTTAGTGGTTGCATTCGGAAGCTATGGACAAATGAAGCTTTCGAAACTGGCGGACACGCTACCTGCGTGGAGTGCGGCATTGTTGGTGCAAATTAGAGGTTAATTTTAAGTCAATGCTGTAGGGGCCTGATGACGTGATCACTAGTATGGTTGGTGGCGCAGCGATTAAGTGGGGATAAAGTTAAGCACATTGTGGGTCAGCAAGATGCACGGTGAGCTAGGTAATTATATATGTAGGTTTTGCGAAACTGGCTAATTTGAGGCGACGGTTGAGGCGACGGTTCAAGCCCGGGCGACTGCATTTAGTTGGACACCGGATTCAGAAGGATGGCTGTCATGTTGGGCGCACGGTAATACAGGTGAGTTATTTGCTAGTTTTGCCGAAGCAGACTAATTGATCCCTTTAGAAATTAACGCGTGGGGCCCATTCAAATTCTGAATGATTGCAATGGAATGTGGTTAGATTGGCAATGACCGGTTCAGTGGAGATCTTGTTCAAAAAAGTGGTTGGCAGGAAGAGAAAATAGGTAATTAAGTATTCGTTTGGTGGTAAGCTAGCTAATTAAATTAAATCATAGTTGTTCGTCAAAAAATCCTGGTTCAACCGTTTACGATTGCAATGGGTTGTCAAACGATTGGCCGCGAACTGATGCCTAACTGATTTATTATGACTTTTTGTGAATTCTTGTGAGCTTTTGTGAATTCTTTATTAATTCTGTAATGATTTCACACCCATAAAGGGTTTATGTGTAACGTGTGTTTGTGTAGCGGTTCAGTGGGGGTCTAATTAGTAACTTGTTGAACGGTTCGATGCACCGTATTCGATAATTTGTGCGTAGGTTTTGGGAAAGTTGTCAAATTAACTCTTGTAGAGGTTTATACGAGAAGACAGTTCAAACCCTAGACTAAAACATTTGATTGGCTATGGTTTGGCGAGTTGGTACGCTGGAGGTCCGGTTCTGTACACGGTTGGCAGGTCGGATGTACGGTAAACTGGGTGAGTTATGTGTTAATTTTGACAAAGCAGGCTACTTTATTCTTTTAGGTATTCATCCGTGGAGGCCGTTTGAATCCTGTCAAATTGCGATGGATGGACACTAGATTGGCGATGAGTGGTTTGGTGGAGATCTTATTCAAAATAGAGGTTGGTAGCTTGTGTGCACGGTAAAAAGATAGATAGCTTATAGCTTATATATACGTATTGAGAATGCTGGTTCAATAATTTATATAGGTATTCGTCAGAGGGCCTGGTTTACACGTGTACTATTCTAGTGTATTGTCGCGAGAGTGGCCGCGACTGGTCGGTTCGAAGCACGGTAGGCTAGATAATTGATATGTAGTTTTTGGAAAAGTTGGCTAACTAACTCTTGTAGGGATTCATACGCGGCGACAGTTCAAGTCCTGGGCGATTGCATTTGATTGGATATGGATGGCGAAGAGGTGGTTCAATGGTGGTACAGTTCAGTAAGGGTTGGCTGGTTGGGTGCACGGTAAACTAGGTAAATTATTTGTTAGTTTATAAGAAACTGGCTAGTTTATACTTTTAGAGATTAATCAGAGGGGGCTGTTAAAGCCCTGACCAACTGCTATGGATGGAAGTTTGACTGGCGATGAGTGGTTCGGAGGAGCTATTAGTCAACCAAGTGGTTGGTGGCTTGTGTGATAGGTAACGATTGGTAATTTATATATTTGTATAATGAATGCTGGCTAATTAAAATTTGCAGGGTACTCATCAGAAGGCCTGGTTCACCCGTAGAACATTGTAAAGGGATGCCAAAAGATTGACTGCGGTTGGTTGGTTCAATGCACGGTAAACTAGACAATTAGAATGTCGATTTTAGGGACGCTGACTAACATATTCATCAGAAGCGGCAGCTCAACCCCTGGGCGATTGCATTTGATTGGCTATGGTTGATGATGAGGTGGTTAAGTGTTGGTCCGGTTAAGTGAGTGGTTGGCTGGTTGGGTGCACAGTAGAAAAGGTAAACTATGTGTTGGTTTTGACGAAGCAGGCTAATTGATTATTTACGCGATTGATCCGTGTGAGCCGTTTGGCACCTTATTGTTTGCAATGGATTGAAGTTGAATTGTCTGTGCGTAATTCAGTGGCGCTTTTATTCAAGAAAAGGGGGCGACTGACAAGTTGTGTGCGCTGTAAGAAAGGTAAATTAAGTATTTGTTTGAAGAGTGCCGGTTCATTATATCATGTAGGGATTTCAAAAGACTCGTTCAGCCGTGTAAGCTTGCAGTGAATTGTGGAGGGATTAACCGCGACCTGATTACTCACTGATTTGCTGCTATTTTGTGGAACTCTTTATTTTATTGTGAATTTACCCAATTTAATCTGGAATTATTTATCGCCCATAAAGGGCTTATGTGTAACGTGTCATGCTTAATTTTGGTGCATTTAGAATTAATTGCCTTTTCTAGAGCTCACTACTAAGGCTGCTAATTAAGCCTGTAAACCAGGAAACAGATTTGAATCACTTATAGCACTTATAAAATAAAGTGATTAAATCAGGGTCCCCGTTTGCGCGTTAAAGTAAGCCCTCCAACTCTGACATAAAGCAAGCCATGGTACCACTAGCCTCGCTTTGACAATGATGGGGTATCGTGTCCCATCTTGGGACACTCATAGACTGGGTGCTCCAGGATGCGGATCATTGTCTTAGGGTCTCAAAAGTGTAAACTTTTGAGGATTAGAGGGTGACTGCACTCGGCATAAATGCGGCGCACTGCCACCTAAGTCCCTCAATCATAGGTGGCAATGCGTGGAATAGCGTTGGTGTCAAGCTCGGTCAAATTTAGAGTACCCAAATGATGGCACACGAAAGGGGTGACATATCCCTTTGCTAAAATTTAAAATATTTTTAGGAAATTTAGAATATTTTTTAGGTCTTATTAGTGATTTGAGGCTTGCGTGAGCTAGAAGGGGTCACGCCTGAACGATAAGAGTACCGGCGATAGGGATTTTTACGATTTAGTTCATAATTTTTCATCACGTTTATTTAGTTTTTAGTTTTAATGAGTTTCATTGAGTTTTTATATGGTTTCTTTTTTTGAGTTTTATACGCCCCTTGTGGTGGGTGCCGGTTTCAACGATCTCGTTTTTTTTACAATGATAAGAATTTTTGCTTTTAATTTTCATATATTCTTATATATTTTTAAGTTTTTGGAGAGCTTAGAATTAGAATATGTAAGTATTGTAAATTAAATTGAGTTATTAGCGTCTAATAGGGTTAGTAAATTTGTAAAGCTTAATAAAATTTGTGCATTTAATTGATTCTTATATGGTTTTTTGAGTTATTGTAAGCCACTTGTGTAGGATGACGATTTCTGCGTTTGCGTTTTTATAAAAGAATTTTTACGTTTGGTTTTTACAGTTTTAAGAGAGCTTGAAAAATTAAATTAGTTAACTGTGTGACTTAATAGGCTTGGTAAATTTGTAAAGCTTAAATATGGTACGTTTGGTTTGGTTTTTATTTGTCAAATAGGAGGGTGAACTGGTTGGGATTAGCCTCGGCATCAAGTCTAGCCAGCTAGGCTTAAGTGACGGCGGATGATTAGATACAGTATTGCATTCAAAACTATTTGACTTAAAGAAAATGATTTGTTTGTTTTTAACATATTTTTAACATATTTTATTTTATTTTTACATATTTTATTATATCTTTACATATTTTTGTGTCTTAATAACGCGAAAGGAGCTGGGGGGCCGCCAAGTACCATTTGCCTCGCTATGACATTGATGGGGTATCGTGTCCCTTCTTGGTTTGTTTGTTAAACCGAACACACCAGGAAGTGGAACAATGTCATAGGGTCTCCAGCGGGTGACTAGCTGGAGGATTAGAGGGTGACTGCACTCGGCATAGATGCAGCGTACTGCCACCTAAGTCCCCCAATCATAGGTGGCAATACGTGGAGTAGCATTAATGTCAAGCTCGGTCAGTTTAGAGTACCTAAATAATGGCACGCGAATGAGGGGTGAAAACCCTTTTATTTCTATTTTATCACTGTTTCAGATTTTAGTATTTTAATTTGTTTGAATATGCTGGCCTCACGCCTGAGCGTCAAATCCAGAGGGGTCATAAAGCGTTATCCACGACGCAGTTATATAAGCGATGGTAACGGTTTTTACATTTTAGTTTTTAACCAGTTTTACAAGTTTTTAAGTTTCATTAAGTTTTTGTAAATTTTGTGAGTCCTTTTGTTGGCATTACGTCAGATCAGCCTGGCTTGGCGTACAAAATCACGGCGTAACAAGGCTTTTCAAAATTGTCATAGTTTTTCTAAGGGTGCGCTATTAGTGTAATTATGCATATTTTATGCATATTTTATCGTATTTGGCATATTTACCCAATTACGCAAGTTTATGAAGTTAGCAATGGAATAAGTGAAGATATTGGATTCGAATATTGAGGAAGTCAGCGATAGATTGGCAATGACACTATTTGGCTAGGCAATTACGAGTCACATATTGTAACTGCGTGAGAAGAACGTAAAAAAGGTATGCCCTGTTTTATTGCGTGCAAATGGGGACTGGGTCAATCCTGTTGTTCGTGAATAATCTGGTACAAATTTTGCCAATTGAAATTGAAATTTCGGACAGTTTGGTACACCCATAAAATGTACGAATAAAAGATAGAGGTGTAGAGAAAGTACCGTCAAGTGGAATCTGGCTCAGTTTAACTTTAACGTTAAGAGCTGTAGTATTTGAGAGGCACCGTCTACAGTCGAGCTTCCCCGCTCTGTGAGGACAGACCGAATTGTAAAAATCCCGCGCTCGTTTTGAAAAGTCCTTATTGAAAATTTGACGGCGTATTGTATAGGGTAGCCTATTGAAACTACAGCTGGCATTGAACGGAAAAAGTTTAGGGTTGAAGGGTTTGTTCCTCGGAAATCTGATTATAGGTGCATCGAGGGTATATCTGGCGTTATTAATATTTGCATAGAAGTTTCTTTGACAACCTTTATAGAAAATAGACGAGGTTATTGCATTGTGTAATGTTTTTGGTTCCTTATTTGTTATTATTTTATTCATGAACAACAGGATCGACCTTTCATGTAACTGCTTAGGATCCGGCCAGTTTACTGCATTAAAAATGTCATCATACGAAATAGCATTAGTGGGATCGGAATTGTTGATGTCAAATATGTCCGTAATTATTTGGGTTATCTGTTTAGCAAGCTTGTTGTAAGTGCCGTCATCAAGGATAGGCATCACTTCTAGTCCGTAATTAAGATTACCATAGATCAGTGATCTAGCCAGCTTGATTAAATCTTTATGATCACCTGCATATTTGATATTACAGATTTTAGCACGATGCTCGTAGAGGCGATTTTTGATGAAGTTTATCTGACTATTAAAATTTAAGTTACAATTAAATCTAATGCCGAGGTGATTATTGTTAAACTTGTGCACTATATGAATACCATTGTCAAGAATAAGGTCAGGGGCGCTAGTCTCACCTAGGATTGCAAATGAAGTCTTTGGATAAGAGACATTTACGCCATGATTATCGGTCCAGTCAACAAGGTCCTTTAGCATAACTTTCGCGGCCATTCTCGCCTCAGTGACGGTGTTGCGACTGATTACTGCGACCAAATCGTCTGCGAAAGAGAAAATTTTAGTATTCTCCCTTGCGTTTTCGGGAATGATGGATTCTACCCCTGCAATCATAAGGGCGAATATTAGAGGAGAAAGGGACCCCCCTTGTGGGACACCGCAGGGGGGCAGGTGAAAGGGGTCGCTATGTTCACCTTTTTCTATAATGACGCCTTGACGGTCATCTAGCCACGCTACAAAGTAACGGTATAGATTAGGAGTCAGTATTTTTTTCAGACGTTTCTTGATTAGTTCATGGGGTATGGTGCCAAAGGCATTAGTAAAATCAATGAACACTAATATGGTGACCATGTTTTTCGGCTTGGACGAGATTTCCAGGAGCATATCGATTATGGCCGTGGAACAGGAGTGGTTGACCCTGAACCCGTGCTGAGTAGGTGGGATTAACCCTAACTTGTGACAAAAAGCTTGAAAGTTAGCAGTCAGATGTTTACCCCTAAGAATGGCGGAAGCTCTGGAAACAGCCAGAACTCGACTGGCTTCAATCGAATTTGGATTTTTGGCATTCAATTTAGGGATTACTACCATCTTACTCGTACGATCGTAGTGGGGAAATGCACCGAGTTTGACATCAAACTCAATCATCTTTTTTAAATAGAAAAGCGTAGATTTGGGCCAGCTGCTAATGGTATTCCGATTAATTAAAGAATTTAGCCCTTTGGTCTTTTTCTTAAGGCTTCTGAGTAGTTTGTACAAGGAAATGGCTTTGGAATTGCCCTCGAGGGTTAAATACAGGTTTTTATCAGAGAATTTGTCTTCTGGTTTAAGTTCTTCCCAGAAATCGCAATCATCAAAGGTTCCCGCTATGGGTATAGAGGCATTTTGTAATTTGAGAAAATACTCGCGATATTCGTTGGCATTATAGTTTCCCCTAAGATTAGCCTCTACCTTATCCTTAGGGTTGAATTCCCTATTAATTATATAAATGTCATTGGGCCCCAGTTCTTCAAATAGAGACTTCTTACTTTGGAAATACCGGCGATCTTGCTGGGACATAGCTTTGAATTCTTTTTTAAGGTAGTGGAAGTCTTCTGTTTGCTTCTTTGTGATTACGTTAGACAATCTAAATTTGTCTCTAATTGATTTAATGTTTTTGCCAAGTGCACGAGTTTCAGATGAGAGATAAGAATTGAAATGTTTTTTATTGACGGAAATAATGGAGACAGGCATCAGGTCTTGCATAACTGATTCCATAGTGTCATTAAGTAATTGGGAAAAAGGAACAGTGTTATTGTGATATTTGTTGGCCCGATCTTCAACTTGGCAGTCAATTATTTCTTTTTCAGCCTCATCCATGAGCCTTAGAAGTTCAGGTTCAATTTTAATTAAAGCAGCTTCGGCAGCGTCGTAAATTTCATCGGGAGTACATTTCTTATGTGACTTTATTGTAAGTGAATTCATGCTCTGAAGTATATTTGTTTTAAATTCGGCAGTAATAATTGCGTGACCGTCGTTATTACAAAAGCAGGTCCCATCATAGATGTCCCTAACATAGGTATCGTCAAAACTTTTTATAAGAAAGATATCTATATTAGAACCCGTGGCGGGTTGATCTTTAGGCCTTTTATTGGGTTGATTGGTACTAGAAAACTTATGGTTACTGTATTGATGGAACAAGTTTTTTAGTTTGCGACAGAAGTCAAAGTTATCTTGTTTTCTGGGATGCTTAAAATCAACATTAAGGTCACCGCATAGTATAGAAGGTACTTTATTCTGGAGTTGATTGATAGCTGTGAAGTGCTTGATATAGAACTCATACAGTTGATAGCTATCAAATGTTCCAAGGGCTTTTGTTTTAGGTGAATCCAGATGTGTTCTATAAAATGTACAAACATTAATGGGACTAATGTAGGACTCACTCGAGAGTTTGACAGAAATGCTAATGAATGGGGCGCTTGTGTATTGTTTCTTGACAACAAAACCACAGTCGTTCCTGACCAAAATAGCAGCGAGGACTGTTGGTTTCTCTTGTATCAAGATAGGCACATGCGTATAAGCATCATAGTTCCTTGGAAGGATTAACTTTTTGGTTAATAGGTCAGGATTAATATTAAGTTCTTGAATACAAATTATATGGGCATGCATGAAGTTATCAAGTAAACTAGGTATCTGATGTCTGGGTTTATTAAGATTGACCGAGATGACCAGCAGGTTAGATATACTGTTAGTGTTAATTTTCCTTTTAGAACTATTGTTACTGATTTTTGCATTATAGCTAGTGCATGGTATATTTGTATTTAACTCCGTTTCGATATTGGTACTTAGAGCGACCGCAGCACCAATTCTAAGAGTCCTTTCTTTGATAAAGTCTAGATCAGGGGGCGGAAATATGAAGTCACGTTCGGGAACAAGTAAAGTGGTGCGACTAGGAGACATAATTTGAGAATCAGAGCTTACATTGCTAATTAGATCTCTTTCAGTTACCGAGTCATTCATCATTGGCAATTGGTTTGTCGGTGGTACGATACGCGGCAGCTCTGGCATCGGCACCGTCAACTTCGTTATCATTGGCAGCGGTTGTTGGAAGAAGTTCACAGCAGGGCTTGTCACTACTGCCGCTGAGCTTATCGGAAGACTTATTAACGGTTCAATTTGATCGTGGACATTACTACTATTTTGTGATTCAGGTATATTATTGGAAATATTTTGAAGAGCTGGTTGTGAATGGAACCCTTCATTTGGTTCCAGACCCCTGGTAAGGGCCTTAATTTGGTCATTAATACCCTTAATGTTGGCCTGCTGTGCAATAAGGGGCTCGATTTGTACATTCATGGCCATAATGTCTCTCATGAGTTGATAAATTTCGTTATCATTGACCAAGTCGGGGATAACGAACTTATTAGCTTCGAGTATTTTCGTAACCGTGTTTAGCATATTGCTAGAAATGGGTGGCAGCATTATTAAGTTAATTGATTCAGCCCTATTGGTTGCCAAGACCTCAGCATAATTATTAAAATCAGTTACTGCGGGGCTGAATTTTTCCATGTTAGTTAGGAGTTCAGAAACTTCATCAATTGAGACATGGGTGGAATCAAAAACTCTCTCGTTTTTGTGATTGACCATGGGATTCGATTTTTTGATGTTTTCGAGATATCCTTTAATAGCCACAATTGTCAACTCCGGAACAATTAGGCAGAGGAATTTAAATTCCAGCTTTTCGCTATTTGTACTGATGAGCACCAGTTTGGTACTAGGGAATCTGGGCCATCTAATTTTAGACGCTCTCTTGTAGAGCAGCGTCACTTTGTCATTATAGGCTATTTTAATACCCGTATCGTCCATAGAAGTGTTTTCAGCGATTGAAAGGTCAGCTTCAGCGGTGCTGGCATTAGAGCTATGATTAATGGTAACTTTTGCAGTAACTTTATTTCTTATTTTCCTAGCTTGGTGAATGACCCTTGGTACACGAAATGGGCTGGCGCTTTTCGAGTTAGGATAAGACATTTCATTAATATTAAGCATGTCCGTCTGGTTAGTGCTCAAGGGGACAGAAGTACTGGGGCTTTGCGCAATAACGGAAATAGTTTTTGCAGGCTCGTTGTCATCAGTAGGGTGATATTGGGCGTTATTATGGAGACAGTTCTTAGATAAATTGATAAGTATGGTCCCGATGGGACCCGCATCATTACGTAATGGGTTATACAATTTTTCCAAATTTTCCGGTTCCTTTTTGGTTCTCATTTTCTTGCTATCATCGTTGGGGGGCCCCTCGTCGCCCATATCGTCATCAGAATGCGCTCTTTTGTTATTAAGTGTCATAGTGTCTTCGGTCACTTTATCGGTAATGAGTGGAGAGGAACTGTTTTGTATTTCGACTGTCACTTCAGTTATAGATTTAAATTTAATAGTGTTTTTGATTGTATATTTAGTATCATGACTTGAAGACGTACCTGGTTTGTCAATGGGAAGCAGATTTGGCTGACTACAGTTGGTGGTGGTGACTTTATTAGCCTCCTGTTGGGCAGACTCGAAGATGGCACGCGCTATATTTTTGGTATTTGATTCCGTACTCGCTTCTTCAATGGTGGGCAGCTTCTGCGTTTGCTCGACACTTAAGGTTGCTTTGGAAGTGATAACATTGATGAGTAAATTAGGATTAGGGACAATAGGTGAGGTATTATTGATACAGGAGTGTGCAAAAGAGGACCGATTTTGAGTGGTATTGTTTCTGGTAGACAGACTGGAAGACATAAATGCACTACAGTCAAGCTGCGTGGCGCATGTTTGATCACACGTCTTGGAAGCAGTAGTATTATTTATGGATTTCTGTAATAAATGTCTATTAATGGTTTCACTGTTTCCTGCACCGGTCTTAATATAGTTGCTGAAGTTATTCTCAAAGACTTCACTGCTGCTTGCGAACATGGCACGCATGTTATTGTCAGCATTAATTATTGACATCTTTTTGTTATACCATTCGGCCGCAGAAGCTTCATGGGCATTCATTTTATCACGGAGGGCTGCGCAGGCCGTCTTACTGTCATAGTTGCCTGTAAGATCCAGTAGGCCGCATATATCGTTTTTAAGTGCGGAGTCATCGGGTGAAACGCTGCTGGCAACAACAGCCCGCAGCTTGTCAGTGACAATATTATTTTGCTCGATAAGATGATCCATACCGGTATCTTGTAGCTTCATTCTAGTGTCAAAGGATTTTAATTCCTGCATGGATTGCGTCCATGCCACATCATTGCGAATAGAGGCGGCCACTACGCTATTGCAAAGCGAGCTGAATTGTGTTTTACAACCCGTAATTTGCCCTGAGTTTGCGTCGATTAGGTTGTGTAGCTTGACACTTTCACCAGTAGAGTAGGCGATATGGGACATGAGTTTACTGTCCGCTGCTGAAAGTCTATTGCGAATGGTGTCAAGTTCTAACTTGATGTCGTTGCTGAACCCATTGGGTAGAACCTGACTTTTGTTACTATTATTGAAGCTGGGGCCAGAGAATTTGAGCCCAGGGGGGGCAGCATCTTCCTCGAGTATCTCAGCACCACTTAATTTGAAATGTTTGGCCAGCGAGTCATACCGAGCCTCGATTGATTTAAATAGGCATACCTGGTCGTTATCGAAGGAGAACGCCAGATTGGGATATTCAAGGTAGACCTCCGTCATACTTGGAAGATCGGAGAGTGTGTCATATTTAGGCGAATGAGGTTGCCTTAGGAACGGTTTCCCCTTGCGTGACAAAATAACCCTTTTTGTTCGGTTATTATTACGATAGATTTCCTTCTGAAATGGGAAGGAATCAAACTGTCCATTCACTTTCCTCCATTTGCAAGCTTGGAAAAAGACGCACCCGGAGGTGTCTTCGAAGTCGAAGCGATGCGCTAAGGGTAGACGACCCACTTCAGATCTATTATTGGCGATTGTATACGAACTGTGATGCATATCAATTATAAGATCCCGTTCAGCCTGTAAGTTATTTACATCGGAACCACCGTTTCGATAGACTGTTCTGGCCAGGTTGTACATATCACAAAACAGTCTGCATTCAGGAAGGGCAAGAATCCAGGAACCCTCGCCATCAACGCTCCAGGCTTCGTTGATAAACGGAAGCAAGGACGTGATTGACTTGTGGGATTTGATTGCGATACGGGCATGCGCGAACTTGGCAAAGGCAATAGCGTCAGAGAAATACTTTAATTTTATGCTATGAATCCTCGTAGTACTTGTCATAGAGTTGTTTGTGTCCATATCGTTAAAGAGGACAGCATTAGGCCTTATTTGGCACCTTTCAAGCGAAGAAATGAGGCGCCCTAGCTCGATTGGCTTGAGTTGATAATATAACATATCATCGAGAGTACTGAAGTTGTCGAGCATTGGTTCAACGCTGGGTTTCATAATGCCGGGGTTGGAATAGTCACCTGCATTATTGCCGGCTGTGGCCCTTTTCACTTCAGGCACCTTTTTGGCACGGAAAATTTGGATACACCAGCCTGGTGCGGCGTACCAGTTGTAAATTGGCTGGTATTTGAGTGGAGCCTTGGTGTTGCCCTGGACTTTGAGTGAACGCGGTCTGTCAGCAAGAAGGATATTACTTTGTCTTAAGTTGTCAAAAACCTGAGGATCTGGAATGGTACTATTTGTAGACTTTAGAAAGGGCTCAGATGACTCAGACAGCGGTAGATTGGTATGACGATTAAATGGTTCGTCAGACAGTGGTGCGCTGACCACTGCAGAAGAGCAGTGCTCAGTACGCTGGGGTGGCCCAGGTGTGAGATCCTTGTTGAAAGGTTGGGCGCAGCCTTGAGTGGATCCGCCAGCTGTTGCGAAAAATGTATTGGCAACGGGCAGAACCTCACATGGGGTGATTGATTTGGCCGCTGTTAATTTGGCAAAAAAGGAGTTGGTTGGCTGATAAGCACATGCGTTTTTTGCCTGGCTGGCTTGTGAATTAGCCGTGGCGGCTAACTTAACCAGAAATGAGTTTAGCACAGGAGTACGCGGTTCATTGAGGCCCAAAGTTGAAAATTCTCGGGCGCCGGTGATTTCGGCGGTGTTGCGGTTGGGATTCATAATAGTTGACTTATTGGCTAAACAACTCACAGATGCTAATGGATTTGATATTAGGATAGGGTGCTTAGAAGAAGCAGTGGGACCAGTCGAGTTCTGACTAGACAGATTGGAAGTTGAGCTGGCAGTATACAGCAGAACGCCTGAGTTGGTAGTGTATGCCGAGAAAATTCGAGGTTTTGTAATTGATCGTTGACTAAAATTTGACGGTTGTACACTGCTGGGGTAATTAACTTGTAGGTGGTATGCGAGGGAAGTTGCAGATTGTTCAGACCCGTGTTCAGTTCTAGGGTTAGCGCTCGCTGCTAGAATGGTGCTTGCTCGATTGGCGTTTGCAGCCGCACCTCGCTCGCATGCAACATGATTATTTAATGAGGACTTTCTAGTATCGGGATACTCGGTATGGGAAGTTTTAACATGAGTCAATAATTCAGGTGATGTGTGCTTAGTAACAGGGAAGCTGTTATGTGCGAGAGAGGTCAATTCATTATGACAAAAAATACCAGGAAGAACAGGAACGCTATTGCTTGTTTGTTTGGCAGTAGGCAGGTGATTATATGGTTGACGCGGATTACCAGGTGGGCTGTATAAATTTCGACAACTTATATTCCTATTATGGGTAAGACTATTGGTGGGTCGCAACTTGTCATTTGAATAATCGCCTCTAGTACGTGATGAGGTTTTGGGTTCACTTGGAATATTTTTTGGCGAGCTGTAGCTTACTTTTTTGCTTCCATGCAATTTCTTGCCCATGGGTCGGCGGGGCGACCGTGGTGACCTTGATCTACGTGGTGAACGTTCACGTTCATGGTGCCGTTTTTGGTGGCGTGAGCTTCGAGAGTGTTTCTCAAAATTCCTTGGTTCATGGTCATGATGCTGTTCATGGTCAGTGTAATCACTTCGGCTTTTTGATCTGTCGTGGCTGCTGGAGTGATGTCTGCTGGAGGAGTTATGCTTGGAGACGTTTTTACGAATGCCTTTAGAAGAGCGAGCAGAGTCTCTTTTTCCCCAGTGTGGAGACTCATGATCAGAATAAGAGTCAGACTCAACCGGCTGGGGGCTGTGGTCATACTCACGACGCCGATCACGCCGCTCATAGCTGCCGCGGCTACGCGGATAACTTTTATATTGGTCACGATAACTCATGACAAAACCGAACTTGACTGAATAAAGTGTTATAGAACAGCGATCCTTGATTGATCATGTATACAGTGGTCGTATAGTGGGCATGAATATGGCGATGGGAGCACAAAAGAAGTAGTCGGGTGGTAGATGCGAGATGAAGTGAAGCGTGACGAACCGTGAGGCGTGGAGTATGTGTAGTTTAAGTAAATTAGACTGGTAAGGTGGTCAACAGTTACACATAATATGGTTAGCATGTAAATATCATAGTTGAGCAGGGTTTCTCTACAGGTAGTGGAATTTGACGAAATTAACTTCTTTATTTTCATTTTAGTTTTATTTTAAGACGACGTAGACTGCGTTATGACTTGAGTGCAATTAAGACAATTGGATTGGCGTGAGTCATGGAGTTAACAGTGAGCGACAGTCAGAGGACTGGAGAGTGATGCCCTGCAATTGGTGCATGCGGATTAGAGGATTACGCATTTACGCAATACTGCAGAGTGGCAGCGCCCTTACACCATTTTACTAAGAGCGTAATGTGTGCCCTTGGCGACCTGGATTATTATGCGTTTAATTAGTTTTGACTTTGGGGAGTTTTTGGCAATACAGGACGACAGTTGGTTGATTTGTGATATTTTCAATTATATAGTTAGGTTGGCAGTTAGAGGATCTGTGACGTGAATAGTTTAACGGTATTTGTATAGGTTATGCATCAGTAAACATCGGGCGGCAAATGTCAGTTAGTAGTGGTAGAATCAGCATCGTTGTACAGCATCGTTGTACAGCATCGTTGTACAGCATCGTTGTACCGCATTCATGTACAGCGAGTTGGCGGCGGAGCGTGTAGCCACTGTCATAGTACAATTTTCAAAAGATTGACATTATACAGGTAAGTAAATGATACCAGACGACTGAAAGTGTTTTCTCTAGGGGAGCTGTGTTCTAGATCGAGAGCAGTGTTTTTGGGAGTAACCTTGGGACATTCTCTGAGGTTACGGAAGAAAAAGTATAAAAAAAGTATAAAAAACAAAAACGTGTGACTCGCAGCCCAACTAAAACACAACTCCCAACTAAAACACAACTCCCAACTAAAACACAACTCTCAACTAAAACACAACTCTAACTAAAACACAACTCCCATCTAAAACACAACTCCCAACTAAAACACAACTCCCATTTATATTTCCAGTGATTGTGGGTAGTACCGATTTTTTGTTGACAGGACTTATTTTGTAATCGGAACCTGTGGGACTGGATCGTTTCCTTTTTAATGAAAAATTCAGCGCAGCTTTTGTACAGTACTGAGCGCTGTTGCATTTGGCACCC
>SCLE01077327.1:0-12077 GCA_004367955.1 Bathochordaeus stygius | reverse complement strand
TGGCATTCCGCCAAGGCAGTTACTCGATGCAGCATAAACATCTATTTTTGATTTAGGTTAATAATGGGGGGATTACAGTAGCCTCAGGGGCAATCCAAACTCTGGTGGATAATGTCGTTGGTACGGGATTACGTCTATCAGCATTGCCTGACTACAAGGCTTTAGGGAAAGACAAAGACTGGGCAGATAGCTGGTCGAGAAAAACAGAAGCGCTTTGGCGTAGCTGGGCTGACACCACTGAATGTGATGCTTCAAAAAGTCTGACATTTAATGGTTTAACAACCCAAATGTTCCGCTCTGGCCTAATCAATGGTGAAGCACTTGCGTTGCCACTATGGCTTCCCAATAGAAGCCAGGCGTTTGCAACAACCATTCAGCTTATTGAGCCCGACCGTTTAGGAAACCCAAACGATCGAATCAACGATGCCAATATTCGAGCTGGTATCGAGGTTGATTCTTATGGTGCGCCATTGGCTTACTGGATTGCCAAAACGCATCCGGGCGATCAACTACTGGGTGTCAGCAATAATGCTCAAGATTATGAGCGCATTTCAGCTCGTACTCGTTTCGGTCGCCAGCGTGTTATTCATGTTCATGACAAGGAGCGAACTGGACAGAGCAGAGGCAAACCAATCTTTAGTAGCATTATGCCGTTATTTAAAATGCTTGATCACTACGAGCGTTCCGAAATGCAAGCGGCCGTTGTCAACGCAATGATCGCTGCTTTTATCGAAACGCCATTAGATGGTGAATCTATTAGTGAAATGTTTGGTGGGTCTGGCGAGGATTACATGGCTGCTCGAAATGAGTGGCAAGTAAAACTCCAAGGTGGTGCCGTTATTCCTATATTTCCAGGAGATAAAGTCGCGCCTTTTACCCCCAGTCGGCCTAATTCTGCTTACAGCAGTTTTGTAGAAAACATTCTTCGTCATATCGGTACTGGGTTGAACTTACCTTTCGAATTATTGATGAAGGATTTTTCGAAAACCAATTACTCCTCAGCACGCGCAGCATTGATGGAAGCGTGGCGATATTTTATTGGCCGACGTCATTGGCTAGCTACTTATTGGGCGAAGCCTGTTTATGAACTCTGGTTAGAGGAAGCTATTAACAAAGGCATGATTGAGGCGCCGGGTTTTTATCAAAATAAAGCGCTGTGGTGTCGATGCAAATGGATTGGTCCAGGGCGCGGTTGGATTGACCCTGTAAAAGAAGCCAAGGCTTCAAAGATACGTTTAGAGATTGGTCTTTCAACTCTTGAAGATGAATGCGCCACCCAAGGCTTAGACTGGGAAGAAGTTCTCGAACAAAGAGCTCGAGAAAAAACAAAAATGAGAGAGCTAGGTTTGAATACTGAAACGGCTCAATACGCTCCCCAGACTGCAGAGGAAAAACAATGAAGTTCTGGAATCATGCAGCTGGTGAGCCATGGGCAATTACCGAGTCTGCACTTAATAATATTTTAACGATTGCATCACGCCAAAACGAAAGCATCGAAGTGGTGTCTGCGAAGCTCGGTAGAGAATTAGACAATAGCTACGTAACTGAGATTCGTGAAGGTGCTGCGGTTATTCCTGTTGTGGGTCCTTTGTTTCGCTACGCAAATATATTTACTGCAATTAGTGGTGCATCTAGTTACGAGATTTTAGCGAAAGACTTTACCAGTGCTTTAGAAAATCCAGACGTCCATAGCATTATTCTAGATATCGATTCACCGGGCGGCGAAGTCAATGGTTGCGCTGAATTTGCCAGTATGATTTTCGAAGCTCGTGGCAAAAAACCAATCATTGCCTATGCCTCAGGTGATGCGGCTTCAGGTGCGTATTGGATTGCGTCAGCTTGCGATCAAATTATTGCTTCAGAAACGTCCATGCTCGGATCCATTGGTGTAGTAGCTGTTTATCGAGGAAGTAAAGATGAAAGCGTCTTAGAGATCGTGTCATCCCAAAGCCCATATAAACGATTAGATCCAAGCAGTAAGGATGGAAAATCACGACTGCAATCACGTATCGATGATTTAGCGACGGTATTTATTGAATCCATTGCAAAGCATCGTGGTGTCGACCCGCCAACGGTTATCAAAGACTTCGGTGGCGGTGATGTCTTTATTGGCAAGAACGCCATCAACTCAGGACTGGCCGATGATATCGGAAGCCTGGAACAAATTATCAATGAACATTCAAACAATCAGAACCCCGCCAAGTTGCGGGGTTCTTCTTTTCTAGCACTTGAGGACAGCACGATGACTGACAAAAACCACAAGACTGAGGCTTCTGAAGGGCAAATCCTTAGTTTGGAATCATTAAAGGCCGACTATCCGCAGTTAGTTGAAGCCATTCAAACCGAAACTATAGCCTCTACGAATGATGAAGCATCCGAGCAAAGCGTTAAAAAAGAACGTGAACGTATTGGCTCCATCATATCTTCTGAGGCTGCCAAGGGGCGTGAACAGTTAGCTCAGCACCTGGCATTTTCTACGGATATGAGCGCTGATATGGCGCTGGCAACGCTAGATGCTTCTCCGGTAAAAGCCGAAGCATCGGCTCCTGTTTCCAATACAGGTTTTGAACAAGTCATGGCCTCAGTAGGTAACCCTGCTATTGAGCCTGATGCTCCAGAACAGGAAGGCGATGATGCCGATGCAGTGGCGAAGCGGATCGCTAAGTTTTCACAAGGGGGTGCGGTATGAGCATGCCTGGGATTGCAGAAGGATTTAACGATCAAGGGAGCTATGTTCCCGACAATCTAATTGCAGGTGAATTTCCGCGAATAACTCGAGTTGTCACGATTACTGGCGGTGCCTCATTACCTGCTGGCGCTGTGTTAGGCAGGGTTGCAGCTAGTGGAGCCTATTTATTGAGTGACGCAGGAGCAAATGATGGATCAGAAGAACCGGATGCCTTGCTGGTAGAGGCGGTGGATGTCTCCACTGGTGATACACAGGCCCATGTGTATTTAGCGGGTGAATTTAATGCGGCAGCTCTTACGTTTGGTCCGGGCCATTTAATAGCGTCTATTTCGATCGCTTTTCGAGAGCGATCTATTTTTTTACGAAACAATCAAGCTTAACCAGCAATAGGATATTCTCATGGATATATTTTCAACTCATGTGCTTAACCGAGTCGTCGAGCACTTGGATCGTCCAGCATCCTTTTTGCTGGATACATTTTTCGGTTCAATTCAAACAGAAGATAGCGAAGAAATTCACTTCGATATTGATAAATCAAAACCGCGATTAGTGCCATTTGTATCACCGCTTGTCCAGGGTAAGGTCATTGCTGCGGAAGGGTTTGAAACACGTAGCTTTAAGCCTGCCTACGTGAAAGATAAGCGTCGCTTTGACCCTAGTGCTCCACTGAAGCGTTTGATTGGCGAAACCATTGGAGGGAATTTAAAGCCTATGGACCGCCGAGAGGCTGCATTAAATCGTGCGCTAACGAATCAAGTGGAAAACCTGACTCGCCGCGAAGAAGTGATGGCGGCCGAAGCGTTACGAACCGGAAAAATTACAGTAACAGGTGAAGACTACCCAACACAGATTATTGATTTTCAGCGTGATCCAGCACTGACTCAGGCACTGACAGGCGCGACTCGGTGGGGTGAACCTGACGTTAAAGTGTTAGATGACATTGAGGACTGGGCGGGCTTAGTACAAATCAAATCGGGTGCCGCCGCTCGTACCGTTGTTATGGACCCTTTGGCATGGCGAGTCTTCAAGGCTGATCCCAAAGTTGAGCGCTTGCTTGAACTCCGTCGTGGAACCTCCAGTACATTAATAGTCGACCCAATCCTCCGAGGGCAAGGTAACGATAAAGCACGCTATGTAGGTTCAGTGGGTGATTTTGATTTCTGGGTCTATAACGACGCCTACGTCGATGATGATGGTGTTTCCAGAAATATGCTGCCGGAATATACGGTATTGATTGCCAGCCAAGGTTTACTGGAAGGTACCCGGTGTTATGGCGTGATTCAGGATGAAAAAGCCAACTATCGGGCAAGCCGCTACTTCACCAAATCATGGTTGGAGGAAGATCCGGCAGTACGTTGGTTGCTGATGCAGTCGGCTCCGTTGATTGTGCCTTACCGCCCTAACGCAACATTTTGTGCGACGGTTCGTTAGGAGGCAACATGAAAATAACCACAACGATAACGCTGCGAATTGGCAAGCCAGGTGCTTATGAATATATCGCTCCTGGTACGCCCGTAAACTTACCCAATGAGGAGGCGGAGTATTTGGTT
Source organism: Bathochordaeus stygius (assembly GCA_004367955.1). Taxonomy (NCBI): domain Eukaryota; kingdom Metazoa; phylum Chordata; class Appendicularia; order Copelata; family Oikopleuridae; genus Bathochordaeus; species Bathochordaeus stygius. Next base: position 7,838 of record SCLE01077327.1, on the reverse strand, counting down.
TCACGAGGGTTTTCCATTCAGGAACCCTCGAAGGGTTCAAAATCCACTGATTTGATCGATGCGATTATGGATGCCATTGATGACCTAAAACCTGATGCATTTGGTAAAGATGGCAAGCCATCGGTAAAAGCTATTGAAGATATTCTAGGCCATGATATTTCAAGGTCTAATCGAGATAAGGCATGGGATGCCTACCAGTGTCTCACTCGTGATGAACGTTAACGATCGCTTTAAAAAGGCTATTGATAGTCAATTTTCTCATCTTGGGCGAATGGCAACTTATCTTAAGCCTCTTTCAGATACTCAAGAAATTCGCGTAATTGCCCGTCGCCCAGAGCAGCTATTTGAATTGGGTGATGGCCACTTACATGCGGAGGACCCGCAATTGGAGTTTCGAGTGTCGGAAGTTGCAACACCTAGCCGAGGCGATGAAATACATATCGATGGTCGAATTTATCGAATTGGGTCTGAGCCACGGTTGGACCTTCATCAATTGGTATGGGTCACAGAAAGTTTGCCCCTAATAGAATAAAGGTTCGTTCATGTTGACCTTACAAATTAATCTATCACCTAACTTAAGTGAATGGAGTAGCTCACTCACCGCAACCGAAAAACAATTGACGGTAGCGGCGACTCGAGCGTTAAACAAGACTGCTCGATGGGCAAGAACACAGGTCGCGAGTAAAACGGCAAAAGAGTTATCCATTAAAGTGGGCGCTGTTCGAGAGGGGCTCATATTGGTTAGAGCAAAACAGTCGAACCCTCAAAGTGTTGTTGGTTTGTCTCAGCAGTCTGGCGTTATTAAAGCGAAGAAATTAGGTAGTGTATCTCAAAATTCAACGGGTGTTCGAGTTGGTCAACGACAGTTTGATCATGCTTTTTTGGCGACGATGCCTAATGGTCATCAAGGCGTTTTTCGGCGACGAGGGAAGGCTCGATTACCCATTCAGGAAGTAAAAATTGTAATAACGGGGAAGATGCAGGAAATTATGGAAGATCTCTCTAACGGGCCAGCGTTAAAACAGTTTGAAACGATATTTGATCGTGAACTTCGCCATCTTTTGAGGGCAGCGTAAATGGATGTGTTGAGTGTTTTATTCAAGGAAATTCAGCAAGGCTTTTCAGAAATAGTTGGTATACAGCATTGCGGCTCATTTCCACGAAGACGTGATGATATTCGATTACCTGCGATCTTAATTGATCTGGTTGAGCTAGAGCCTGGTAGTGATCCAGGAACCGGAGAACTGGCTCTTATTGCTCATTTTGAGGCCAGAATTCTGGTGTCTGATCAGTTGCCAGAATCGGACCTTTGGGCGCTAGTGCAAGAGGCCATGCTTTGGTTATTTAATCATTCATGGTCGGAAACCAATATGGGTCGTGCAAGGCTAAAACAAGCGAGCCCGGATCATTTTTCGCCTGACTATCAAGGACATCGAGTTTGGCTAATTGAGTGGACCCAAACTGTTCGAGTTGGTGAAAATGTATGGAATGGCACTGCTTTTATTCCCAGTGTGATATCTATTTCGGGTTTGGATACAGAAAATCAAGAATTAGAGGTGTAGCCAATGATTGATTTTGAAATCACAGAATTGAATCGTCGGCTTGCCAATATGATTCTGCTTGGGAAAGTTATAGCGGCTGATTACAGTCAGCTAATACCAAAACTGCAAGTTAGGATTGGTGAACTTCAAACGGCTTGGTTACCTATGCTCATGCAACGCGCAGGCCCTGATATTAGTTGGTGGCCACTTGAGGTTGGCGAACAGGTTGTCGTGCTTTCTCCTAGCGGGGAGTTAACGCAGGGTGTTGTGATTGGTTCAATTAACCAAACTGATTTTCCATCAACAAGTAGCAGTGCTGACAGCCATAAACAGGTTTATTCCGATGGTGCAGTGATTGAGTATGACCGTAAAGCGCATCGATTGTCTGCAGTATTACCGTCAGGTGCTAAAGCAATGTTGGTATCAGATGGCGGTATTAATTTTGTTGGTGATGTGACGGTTACTGGTGACATCAAAGCGTCAGGTGATATTACAGATCATACTCGTTCGATGAAAAGCGATCGGGACATATTCAATAGTCATACTCATGCAGGCATTAAGTCTGGACCGGGTAACACGGCTCCGCCCAATCAATCGCAGTAACTTATTATGAATGGTATGAATCGAATGACCGGGGCAGTCGCTTCCGGCATTGATCACTTGCGCCAGTCTATTATCGACATCTTAACGACTCCTATTGGATCTCGCGTTATGCGAAGAGACTATGGTTCCCGTTTGTATCAGATAGTTGATGCGCCAGTGAATAGACCGTTGATGGTTGAAATATATTCGGCTGTTGCTGAGGCGTTAGTGAAATGGGAACCGAGACTTGAGTTAACTCGAGTGCAAGTTGAAGAAGTTCATCCTGGCGGTTTGATGGTCAGCCTTGAAGGTATTTATCTGCCAGATAACAAGAGAATAGCAATAGAAGGGGTGGTGCTATGAGTGGTTTCAGTGCCATTGATTTAGCTAAATTACCTTCGCCAAATATCATCGAATCGTTGGGTTACGAAACGATATTGCAGGGTATGTTAGAAGGATTGCTGCAACGTGATGAAAGCTTCTCTGCTTTATTAGAAAGTGATCCGGCGTACAAAATATTGGAAGTGGCAGCCTATCGCGAACGGCTTTTAAGGGCGCGAGTTAATGATGGTGCTCGTGGTGTTATGTTGGCTTATGCGACTGGCGCCGACCTTGAAAATCTAGCCGCATTTTTTGGTGTTGAGCGTCAGCTTATTACTCCTGAGGATAAAGATGCGATACCGCCTCTTGATGCCATTTACGAAACAGATGATCGCTTACGTAAACGGGTTCAATTGAGCTTAGAGGGTCATAGTACAGCGGGTCCAATTGGTAGTTATGTCTTTCATGCGCTAGCGGCTAGTCCATTGGTAAAGGATGTGGATGTCTCAAGTCCTGCGCCAGGTAAGGTGAGCATTACTATCTTATCGACTGACGGAAGAGGCGTACCCACGAGTGAAGTGTTGGAGCTAGTAGCGGAGCAATTAACGGCAGAGCATGTCAGGCCCTTAACTGATGAAGTGGTCGTTAAAGCTGGATCCATCATTGAATATAACGTTAAGGCGAAACTTTTCCTCTATGAAGGGCCCGATGCTGAGGTCGTAAGGCGTCAGTCGCAAGATGCCATCGATAATTACGTATACCGCCATCACCTTCTTGGGAATGATATTACGCTCTCAGGTATTTATTCTGCCTTGCATCAGCCTGGTGTTCAGCGGGTTGAGTTAACAGAACCTATTAGCACCATTGTTGTTGAAAATGAATCTGCAGCCTGGTGCAAATCGGTAAGCCTAGTCGTGGGTGGAACAGATGAATAGATCATTGCTTCCATTCAATGCAACTGATTTCGAGAGGCATGTTGAGCAAGTAACGAGCAAGGCAGAGGTGCTTCCAGTTCCGATAAAAACGGTATGGAACCCAACTACCTGCCCAGAAGAATTACTGCCTTGGCTAGCATGGGCTTTATCGGTTGATAACTGGAATAGTGATTGGCCAACAGCTGTTAAACGAGAACAAATAGCAAACAGTATAGAGATTCATCGACGCAAAGGTACGGTATTAGCAGTTAAGCAGGCCATGGCGGTATTTGGTGTGGCGGTGGAGCTTAAAGAGTGGTTTGAATTTAACGGACCACCCCATACGTTTTCGGTAATGGCTTGGGCTGGTGACAACTTTAGCGAAGACGCTCACCCTGTTCTAACTGAAGATTATTACCGCTCATTAAAGCATGCCATTGATTACTCCAAGCCTGTACGAAGTCATTACCAATTTAAAGTCGGCGTGTTGTTTGGTGGCGGTTTTTCAATTGCTACGGCATATCAAATCAAATCTTACATTCGCGCTGAAGGTGAAATGATTTTTCCTGAAGCTCAGCTTGATGGCGAAATCAGTGTGGCCACTGCGAATCAAACACACAGTGTCACACGTATTAATATGGAGTTGTAATGAGCTCAGCATTTAAACCTGTTATCACCCAAGCGGGTATTGCCGCAGTGTTTAACGCTACAAATTCTGGCTTAGAAGCCAATATTGTTGCCGTTGCGTTAGGCGATCAAAGTTGGTCACCAACATCTACAGCTACCAAGTTGAAAAATGAAAAACGACGAATACCCGTTGGTAGCGGTAATAAGCTGTCGCCGAACCAAATACATATAACAGCCATAGAAGATGGCCAGCAAGAGGCGTATTGGGTTCGGGAGGTTGGTTTCTACCTGGAGGATAGTACTTTGCTGGCGGTATGGAGTCATCCTTCGCAGCCACTCGCTTATAAGGCTCCAGGAGTGGACTTGTTGCTGGCTTTTGATGTTGCCTTGAGCGCACTGCCCAGTGACAGCATCAATGTCATTGGTAATGGTACTGTAAATCTTTCGCCTGCAACCACAGAAAAGTTGGGCGTTGTTCGCTTTGCGACGGATACAGATGCGAAAGCGGGAGCTGTTAATAATGAAGTTGTTACGCCAAAAGGCGTGAGGGTTCATGGTGATGCTCGGTATGCACGCGTATCACACCGTCATCCGTGGAATGAAATCGATAGCAAGCCATCAACCTATCCCCCTTCAGGGCATAGGCACACGTGGACCCAGATCGACAGTAAACCAAAAACCTTCCCGCCATCTAGTCACAGTCATGACGATCGATATATACGCCTTACCGAAGTGCCTAGAGCCGTATATGTGGATGTGCGAACGACTGGAAATACGGCCACAGGAAGCACTGCTTTAACCTGGGCGCTAGCGATTCATCCAAATAGTGGTTTTAACAATAACGATCATTTGGTCGTGAAGTATAGAAACCGCTATGTGCGTGGTACCGGTAATGGCAGCGCCTGGTGGACCGATGAATACACCACGACATTTATCAAAGCTGGATCTTGGCGTTCGATCGCAACCAGTACCAACGGCTTCTGGGGATAATTATGAAGGTCATTGTCATCTTTAATAAGTTCACTGATCAGTACATTGGCTTAACCTATGCGACAGATCAAATGAACGTGGATGAGTCGTCTTGTGATGAGACGCATTTTAAATATAAGACCGTCGAAATGGATCTCGATAAAGAGATTTGGGAAGGGAACTATGGCGATGGTTCAGTGATTCCGATTGCAAATCAGACCACGGTTATTACGGAGACCGAGCTGGATGCTGATTGCCAGGATAAGGTTTTTCGAGAATATCGCTATTATCATCAGCTCAATATTGTTTATCAGCTTTTAGATATGCTGATTGAAAAGTCGGTATTAGACGAGACGCTTTTGACTGAGTATCGCCGAATGCGTAAATACATCGACGATACAGTGGCTAACAATGAACGCTACAAGCAGGCGTATCTTACTCAAAATGGTTATGAGTACCGTGATAAAGCAACCGAACGCTCCGTATTAAATGCACAGCTTGAAGGTGGACTTCACGAGGTTATAGGTCGTGCGCCTCACCCTGGTACGCCGCAATGATCAGTGTTGAACCACACTTAGGTGAGCAGCAAGCTCACACTATTCGGCAAATGATTGCATCGTTAGATGAAGCATACTGGCGTGACCGAAGTAGGCACAAACCTAACTTAGGACTGAATGCTGAAGTTGGTCATTACTTCTCATGTGGTAGAGCGTCATTTCCTGAAATAATTCGTTTGGCTGTCGATGCAATCGAACCAATCATTCCTGGGTATGAGTGTGAAGATTGGGTGGTTAACAGAACCCCCATCGGTGGGGGTATGCCTCCGCATATTGATAACGAAGGGTATCTGGCAGTCTCACTCCTGTGTATGCAAAGTAATAGCGGTGAGTTTCGTTGGTACGAAAACAATGATCTTGATAAGCCCCGATCCATTTTGGATAAATCAGGTCAGCTTATTCGCTTTAATCAAATGGACCTAGTTCACTCGGTTCCAAGTGCTCTATCTGAACGCTACGTCATCGTTTTTCTTTATAGGTAATTCAACATGAGTAAGACCATCAGTTCGCTGCTCTCACCTGAGCAGTGCGGGCAGCTATTGTCTGCGTCTCAGGAAAACACCGATGTGTTTCGAAAGAGTGAAGGTGTTTGGCGCCGTATGGGCGCTAGGGGTAATCAAGTTTTATCCAACTATCGATTATTAAAGTATTGGCGAATGCCTGCATCACTAAGAGCCTTAATCGATGATCTATTGCCAAATCATTTAATGGAAAATTCAAACGAAATTTGGTTGTTGCACTTTCCTGAAGGTGGGCAGTTAGATTGCTTTAAGGCGAGTAAAGGACTGTTTAAGTGCTTGTCGATTCCGCTCAATAGCAGTGGGCAATTCACTCTTTGGCAAGATGGGAAGCCTCAAGCGCTTACAAATACTGCAGGCGACGCTTACTTATTTTCACTCGACACAGAGCATGAAGTACCAACCACCAATCAAGAAGATTGGTATTTATGCTTTTTATTTTTACATCACATTGAGGTTATCCCAAATGCCTGAACAATTTTTACATGGTGTCGAAGTCGTTGAAATCGACTCGGGGCCACGCCCAATTCGTACTGTTCGCTCATCTGTGATTGGGCTTATTGGCACAGCACCTGATGCAGACGAAGATCTGTTTCCCTACCACACTCCCATATTGATTGCGGGCAAACGCAGTGAAGCGGCGGGCCTTGGTCGAGATGGCACCTTGCCTGCAGCCATTGATGATATTTTTGATCAGACTGGCGCGATGATTGTGCTCATTCGCGTACCGGATTGGTTTGGCGAAGAAGAATGGCCAAGCTTTGAAGAAGAGTTCGAAGGTCCGTGGTTGCCGAATGTCGGCCAAATCATCGGCGGTATTGACGACGAGACTGGGCAGTACCTGGGTATTCAAGCGTTCTTAGCGGCAGAAAATGAAGTGCATGTTACGCCTCGTATTTTGATCGCCCCTGAGTTCAGCCATCACCCTGCAGTTGCTAATGAGATGTTATCAGTCGCAGAGCGTTTACGTGCTGTCGTGATTGCCGATGGTCCTAACTATAACGATGAAGAGGCCATCGACTATCGACAAATGTTCGGTAGCTCTCGCTTATATCTGGTTGATCCTTGGGTACGTGTTTGGGACACCAAAGACAATGTGGAGATAGTTCGTCCTGCCAGTGCTCGGGTTGCAGGGCTTATTGCCAAGTCAGATTCTGAGCGCGGTTTTTGGTGGTCGCCATCCAATCGTGAAATTCGCGGTTTGATGGGCACTGCACGCAGTGTTGATTTTGCATTGGGTGATACCAACGCCAGAGCCAACTTCCTCAATGAAAATGAAGTGGCCACCATTATTCAAAAGAATGGCTTTCGCTTATGGGGTAACCGCAGTTGTTCTGCCGATCCAAAATGGGCCTTTTTGAGTGTGCGACGCACAGCCGACATGATCAATGAGTCGTTGCTTCGTGCTCATATGTGGGCCGTAGATCGCAACATTACCAAAACCTATATCGAAGATGTGCTCGAAGGCGTCAATGCCTATTTGCGGCACTTACGAACAGTGGGTGCGATCATTAATGGTCAAGCTTGGGCCGATCCAGAATTAAATACACCCGATCAAATAGCTCAAGGTAAGGTCTATATCGACTTTGATTTTACTCCACCTTACCCCGCCGAACACATCACCTTCAGAAGCCACTTAGTGAATGACTATCTGGTCGAAATTTTGCCAGATGCAACTTAACGGAGACGAACATGCTTGATGATATTTTGAAAAACATGGCCTTGTTCGTTGATGGACGAGGCTTCGCAGGAAACGTGGAAGAACTCACACTGCCAAAACTTACTTTAAAAACTGAGGAGTTTCGTAAC
>SCLE01077326.1:0-16718 GCA_004367955.1 Bathochordaeus stygius | reverse complement strand
GATGGGCATGGAAAAACTCGAAAGCGAATTCACACTCACACGTTTTGATAAAAACGTCTTGAAGCTGTTTGGCTTGGCTCCTGGCCAGCTTACGCCATTAACGATACGCGGTGCTGTGATTTCAGATGACGGAACGCAAACAGCCGTGGTGGTCAACCTTCAGGGCATTGTGCGTGAAATGGATCCTGGGAATTGGAAGCCCGGTGAAAAAGCGACGCTAAAAATCATGATGGCTCTGCGTTACTACAAACTCACCCACGGTGGTGACGTTGTTCATGAAATTGATATCCCCAACATGGTTCGCACCATTGGCGGTGTCGATCAGTTATCTGCGGTTCGTTCCGCGCTAGGCATTTGAGGAGTTGAGAATGCAAACCGAAAAATATTACGTCATTAAGCCAATCACTCATAGCCGAAAAAAAGTCAGTTGCGGTGATGAGTTAGCTTTAACAGAATCTCAAGCCCGACCACTGCGCAATGGTGGCTTTGTGTCACCCGATAAAGCAGCGGCACAACGTATCGCGGAATTGGCGAAAGAAAACCAAACACTGCAAGCAAACCAAACACTGCAAGCAAAGAGTACCCAAGAAAGCGAAGCGCAAGCTGAAGCAGGCACTGAAGTAAAAAGTGAGGCCAAGTAATGGACAAATTAAAAATTGAACTGACTCATCCTATTGACATCAACGGTACTAAAGTAAGCGTGTTGCAACTTCGTCGTCCTAAAGTTCGTGACATGCTCAGTGTAGAAAAGAGCGTTGATAATGATGCCGAAAAAGAGATCCAGTTGTTTGCCAACCTATGTGAGCTCACACCGGAAAACTTGCTCGACTTGGACATGGCTGATTACTCAAAACTGCAAAAGGCCTATCAAGATTTTTTGTCTTAAGCCCGCGTGATGCTCGTTACGCGCTAGTGACTCTAGCCAGCCATACCGGTTGGGCACTTTCTGAATTACTCGAATTGAATGGCCATGAACTTATGCAGTGGCTGAACGTATTACCTCGCGTGCCAAAATCTTAATCAACTAAAAACTATTGGAGGCGCCAATGGCTCAATCGTCATTTAAATTAGCGCTCCAAATCGGCGCAAGTATTGGTCAAAGCTTTCGTACGTCCGTTAGAGGATCACAGTCTCAGCTTAACCAACTGGGCTCATCCATCAACAAACTGAAGAACCAGCAAGCGGCGATTAAAAAGGTTGAGTTAGGTGAAGCCAGTGTGGGTAAGGCACGAGTTGCCTATGAAGCCGCCGGTAGAGAGTTATCCCGTCTAAGACGTGAGGTTGCCAGTACCGATCAACCCAGCAAGCAACTGACGCAATCCTTTGAAGCAGCAAAGCGTAAAACAGAGCGCCTTTCTCAAGCCTTAGGTAAGCAGCGAGATCGCCTGCAACAAAGCCGAGGTGAGTTACAGCAAGCGGGAGTTTCCAGCAGAAACCTGATGGGGGATAACGCTCGATTAGGTGCATCGGTTGAGCGCCTCAGCCAAAAATATCGAAAACTGAATCAGGCCATGCGTGCTCAGGAGGCCAATAAAGCCCAGCGCGCAGACCTGCGAGGTCAGTTATTTGATGCGTTGGCATTAGGGGCGACAGTTGTAGCACCGGTGAGCATTGCGGTGAATTTTGAGCAATCTATTGCGCGTTTAGGCGCTATTACTCGCTCGGGTGATGATGCGCTCTTAGGGCTCGAACAAACGGCTCGACGTTTGGGTGAAACAACCCAGTTTTCAGCCTCCGAAGCGGCATCGGCCATGACCTTTTTAGGCATGGCGGGGTTTAAAACTAATGAAATCATTTCGGCCACGCCGGGCATGCTTAATTTGGCTCAAGCGGCTGGGAGTGATTTAGCGGGTACCGCAGATATTGCTTCCAATATCTTAAGTGGCTTTTCTCTAAAAGCCGATGAGATGGGTCGTGTGGGTGATGTGCTTTCTGCCACATTCACTACATCTAACACCACGTTGCAGATGCTTGGCGATACGCTGAAGTATGCAGCCCCTGTGGCCAGTAGTGCTGGGGCCAGTATCGAGCAAGTTGCTGCGATGGCTGGCTTGTTGGGTAATGTTGGTATTCAGGGCAGCATGGCGGGTACCGCATTACGTGCGGCGTTTTTACGTTTGTCAGCTCCGCCCAAGGTTGCTGCGGATGCCTTAGCCAACTTGGGTGTTGAAGTTAAAGACCTGGATGGCAACTTGCGCTCGGTGCCTGAATTGCTACAAGAGCTAGCGCAAGCCACCGAAGGCTTAGGGTCTGCTGAAAGAGCGGAAGCCATTAAGCAAATCTTTGGCTCAGAAGCTTCTGCAGGTTTAACAGAGTTGCTCAAACAAGCTGGCTCCGGCGCATTGGATTCTTATATCCAGCAGCTACAGCAAGCAAAAGGTACCGCCGATACCATGGCTAAAAAAATGAGTGCCACCACAGCGGGTAGCTTGAAGCGATTGGGCAGCGCAGTTGAAAGCGTAGCGATCAGTATTGGCAGTTTACTGCTACCAACCATTGCTGCAGGTGCTGAGCTGTTTGCCGGTATGGCCAGCTGGGTGTCTGGTGCTGCGCAAGAATACCCATGGCTTACTAAGGTCATCGTCGGAGCAACGGTAGGTTTAGTTGCATTGAAGGTGACTGCTATCGCTGGCACTTATGCGTTCACTTTTTTAAAAGGTGGTGTACTTAGCTTGGTGACTGCATACCGAACCTTGAGTGCTGGCATCGCCATGGCGCAATTGGGCATGGCGCGGATGAATATCCTATCGGCACTGTCTGCTGTTCGAATGGGAGTGGTGACCGCAGCGCAATGGGCGTTGAATGTTGCCATGACCGCCAATCCGATCGGACTCATTGTTGTGGGTATTGCCGCATTAGCGGGTGCAGCTTTTATGCTGATTAAATACTGGGAGCCCATCGGTGAATTCTTTTCAGGCCTTTGGGATGGTGTAAAAAAGATTACCAGTGGTGCAGTAGATTGGCTGCTCGGAAAGATGGGCTTACTAGCAAAGCCTTTCGAGTTATTAGGTTCTGCCTGGAACGCTGTTTCTGGTTGGCTAGGCGGTGATGACTCTGCCGATGCGCCATCTTCAGGTAATAAACGAAAGCTAGCGACAGACGCCATTGGGGCATCGCTAGCGGCGCAATCTGCAATGGCATTGCCGGATTCAACGGTCAACGCACTACCTCAAATTCAAGCAGTCAGCGCTGCTACTCATAACCAACAGTCCGTCAGTATTGATGCGCCAATTACTATTCATGCTGCACCCGGTATGGATGAGAGAGCTATTGCCGGTGAAGTTCAAAAAGCACTGGAACAACGAGAGGCGCGAGCGGCAAGTCAGCAAAGAGGAGCGCTTTTTGATGAAATTTAAGGTGGTGCTATGAGTGAAACCATGATGGCGTTAGGCACCTACCGATTTTCCATCGATAGTGCCGCGTATCAAGAATTAAAACACAGCCAAGCCTATCGTTGGCAAGCTCAAGAGCGATTACAACGTCGACCAGCCATGCAATTTTTGGGAGCCGGTGAAGAATCGATCGAGCTTAGCGGTGTGATCTATCCGCATTTTAAAGGCGGGTTGGAACAGCTGGATACCATGCGTGCCGAAGCTAGCAAGGGGCAGCCGTTGTTACTGGTGGATGGATTAGGTTTTGTCTGGGGGAGATGGGTGATCACTCAAATTGATGAGGGGCAGTCATTCCTTCAGGGAAACGGTCAACCGCTTAAACAAAGCTTCCAACTTAAACTTGTGAATTATGGAGCAGATAACTAATGGCGACTTATCGAACGCGCGATGGCGATATGTTGGATGCGATTTGTTTGTCGTATTACGGCCAAGCTGATGGTTATCTTGAGTCTGTTTTAACTGCGAATCCCGGTCTTGCTGATATGGGGTCAGTCTATCCCGCTGGCTTAATAATCGAGCTGCCGAACTTATCGGAGCAAAACCGAAGCCAAGAGACTATTCGTCTATGGAGCTAATACATGAAACCAAGCTTTAGAATTCTGGCTGACCAACAAGACATCACTGACACAATCCGAGATCGTCTATTATCGCTTCGCATTACTGACGAGGCAGGCAATCAATCGGATACGGTTGAGCTTCAACTGGATGATCGGGATACAAAAATACAATGGCCGAGCCATGGCGCTGAGTTGGAAATTTCTTTAGGTACCGATCAAAACCAATTGACCCGAATGGGTTTATACATTGTTGATGACATCGAGCATTCAGGCCCACCAAACACTATCACTGTTCGCGGCAAAGCAGCGGATATGCGCGCTTCAATCAAGGCGCCTAAAACCCGCAGTTGGGGTGGTATTACGCTGGGCGCTTTGGTGCAGACGATAGCAGGTGAGCATGATTTATCTGCAAAGATATCTGAGCAATTGGCTTTGATCGCCATTGAACACATCGACCAAAGCAATGAGTCTGACTTGCACTTATTGACGCGCTTAGCTCGGCAACATGGCGCCGTAAGTAAACCCGTTGCAGGCTTTCTGGTATTTGTTTCCAAAGGCGAAGCCAAGTCAGCCACCGGGCAGCAGTTGCCATTAGTTGAGATACCAAAGCATCAAATTTCTCAGCACCGTATGACGCAAGCAGAGCGTGGCAAATACCAATCTGTAAAAGCCTACTGGCACGACAATGACACAGCAGAAAAACAGAGTGTATTAGTCGGTGATGGCGAGCCTGTCTTTGCCATTCGCCATACCTACAACGATGCCCAAGAAGCGACAAGAGCGGCTACAGCTAAACTGCAAAGCTTACTCAGAGGCACAGCCACGCTATCGCTAACATTGCTTGGCAGGCCGGAGCTACAAGCCGAAGGAAAGTTTCGTATTGCAGGTATTCGCGATCCGGTCGATGGCGAATGGGTCATCAACCAAGTTGAGCACCAACTAGATTCAAGTGGATTACAAACTCGGTGTGATGCTGAAGTACCCAATAACTAATATAGCAATGTTGTATTTGAAACCGCCCAGGAGGCGGTTTCGCCGTTTTAGGAGATAGTAAATGGCACCAACCAAAGAAAAAGAAAACGGCATGGTGGTTGTGCCGAAAGATGAATTTGAAAGCTTGTTGAATAGCGCCGCAGAGCGTGGCGCCGAACGTGTACTAGCACATCTAGGTTTAGAAAACGGCCATGCCGCTAGGGATATACGAGAGCTTCGAGACTTGTTGGATGCTTGGCGCGATGCCCGGCGTACCGCATGGCAAACCGTTATCAAAGTTGCCACCACAGGCATTCTCGCCGCGCTTATTTTAGGCGTAGCCATCAAATTAAAGCAGCCTTGAGCGCTTAAAAATAGTAAACGGAGGACAATAATATGCTGACACTATTAGGTAGCCTGCTTGGCTTTATTTCGAGCGCCTTTCCAGACTTGCTGAAAATCTGGCAAGATAAACAAGACCGCAAACACGAGCTACAGATTCTCGATCGACAGATGGAGCAAATGCGCCTTGGTCATAACCAACGGCTAGAAGAAATTACCGTCAATGCTGATATCAATGAAAGCCTTGCGTTGCTGAAACACGACAGCCAGCCATCGGGTATTAAGTGGGTAGATGGGCTTAGGTCCTCGGTACGACCGGTGATCACTTACGCTTTTTTCCTATTGTTCACCGCCATAAAAATCTGCGCGTTATATGTATTGGTTTTCGATCAAGGCTTGGATTTCGTCATCGCTTTGCCACAAATCTGGGACCCAGAAACACAAGCATTGTTTGCAGCGGTGATGAGCTTTTGGTTTGGTCAGCGAGCCTTGGCTAAAGCCAGAGGGCAATAAGCATGAAAAGCTTGATAGTTATGCGAATAGAAGCGTTCATAGAAAAAAAGAGGAGTAATTTATGAGCGTAAAATATAGTAAGGTAATCGTTGAAGATATTACAAGTGAAGGATTGTCACATGATGAACTGTCCTTACTCATTGACGTTTTTTGCCGGACAGTTGTAAAGGTGAAGTCGATACAAGCAAGTCAGGCTGAATTTCCTTTAAATAAGCTGGCCACCACTAAGACAACAAGCTTAGCTGGGTTTACGCTTTCAATTAAGCTTACCTACCATGAAGGGCGTGAGTTCTGGTTGGGTCAACTTCAGGGGCAAAATAAAAGTCTACTTATTACCAGCAGCATTCATTGAAACTAAGCCTCGTCAATCAATTTTATAGTCCCAGTCTGTAGCTCTAGGATCGCCTGTTTGGTAAAACTGACGAACTAGTTTTACGAAATCCATAAAGTCTCTATTTTCTACAGTAAGGCGGTTTGCCGTATCCCAATCAATTTCAAGACGCTCTTTTGCAGGAACTAAAATCTGGCTTTCTGTAGGGTTGTCAACATCAAGTTGAATTAACCCAATTCCATGCGCAGAAAATAGCATGCGTAATTCTTTTAGCGTATCGCTGCCTTCAATTTCCGAAGCCACGAGATAGCCGAAGTTCGCCCAAGAAGAATTTGAAACCGCCTGAAAGAAGCATTCTCGAATATTTGAACGGTTAATGAGTAGCTTCACCTCAAATGACCAAAGTTTGGTTCTCTTGTCGGCGTATTGACCGACACAGTCTTTCACTTCTTGATGCCAGTCAGCACTTAAATCCTCCATTCCAACAACGTCAGGATAAAGCCATTTATTGCCATTGGGCCCTCTCTTATTCGAAGACCGTTTTTCATCAATTCGTTTGGAATAAAGTGAAAACTCAGTAAATAGATACTCTGACAATAACGGGTAGAGATCATGTTCTTTAGTTTTAGGTTCTCGGCTGGTTGTATCATTTCGAGGCTGAGATTCCGCTGCATCCACTTCTTCACTTTCTGATTGCTCAGTAAAATAATACTTCCGAGGCCTTCCTTCCGTTGTTTTTACTTGCGGATATTTGTTTTGGAGTCGGGGTCGTTGTGCGGCTATTTCACGAACAATCTGTTGAACAAGGTCGTCTTCTGATTGAAGTGAATCACTCCGAAGCTTTTTCTCTTGGCATTCTTCTGGATAGGTTTCGTAAACCCAAACCGCTATCTCACGAGCAGTGAATTTTTTGTTTTGGTTGTTTTGTAAATAGTCGAGAACAGTTTTTGCCAGGTTGAGAGCCATATCCCTATCCAATTAATTTTTTTAATCATTTTACCTGATCTTTTCAGATCAACAATGAAAAGGAGCTCTAATGCGAAAAATCACTCAAGAAGGGCTAGACCTGATCAAGCGATTCGAGGGCTTTAGCTCGACGGTCTATATCTGCCCTGCAGGTTACCCTACGATTGGTTACGGCCACTTGGTTCGTGACTATGAATCGTTCGAAGAAATAAGCCAGGGACAAGCGGAAGCATTACTTCGGACAGATGTCGAATCAGCAGAGCGTGCTGTGTTGAGGTTGATCGACGTACCGCTTACTGACGGGCAGTTTGATGCTCTAGTATCTTTCACCTACAACTTAGGCTCAGGAGCGTTGCAGTGTTCGACGTTACGCAGGAAGGTTAATCGACAGGCTCATGCTGAGGTTCCCGAGCAACTATTGCGCTGGGTTTGGGCTGGAGGTAGGAAGCTGCGTGGTTTAGTGAGTCGTCGAGAATTTGAATCACTTCACTACGGCAAAAATTAGGTTTACTTGTAGAAGTTAAAAGTTTATATTTACATCTTATGGATAGTCATTCGATTAAACGATTAAGGCGTGGTCTAGGCTTTACCCAAAAACAGTTGGCAGAAAAGCTTGGGGTATCATTAGTTACCATTAATAAGTGGGAGCATGATAAAGCGTCCCCTCGTAAAAAATATATAAGTAAACTGGAAAGTATGAACCGAGATGAGAAAGTAGAGGTGGTAAGGCCAATACAATATTTAGGCAGTAAGCTAAGACTACTTGAAGAAATTGGGGTTTTGATTGACAAGAATACCAAAGGCCCAAAAGTATGTGATTTGTTTGCGGGGTCAGGAGTTGTATCGCACTATTTATCCTCAAAATACAAAGTTATATCTGTAGATATTCAAGAATACTCTAAAGTACTAACTTCCTCTCTGATTAATTCTAGCCAGATTAGTCTGCAAAAAGAGGAATCTATTATTCAAGAGCTATCTAATAAGCTCATAACGAATAGTTTTGGCAGCCCAATAAAAGCTTTAATTGAGTTTGAAAAAAGTTGTATACATGACGCAATTAATGGTGATCCCGGCAGGCTTGTGGAGCTCTCACAGTATAGCTCTCTTTATTCCCAAAAATTCGGAAAATATGATGCTGTAAATGGCTCTGAGTTCTTTGAATTAAAGCAAGGATTTTTAGATTGTGCCGAGACTGAAGGCTTCAAGATAACTCGGCTATACGGTGGTGTGTATTTTTCTTATGAGCAAGCAATTCATATTGATACTATAAGATCAGCTATTCAAACTGCAGACTGGAATGATGACGTCAAACAAACTTTGCTTGCTTCTTTAATAAGCTCAGCTAGCGAAATAACTAATACTGTTGGTAAGCAATTTGCTCAGCCAATGAAGCTGCTAGATAGAGCTGGAAAACCAAAGGAGCTTCTAGTAGAAAGAACAATTAGAGATAGAAGCTACTCGGTCTTAGAGGTTTTTTCCAGTTGCTTAAAGCGGATTAATTCGGTTAAGAAATCTGAATCGAGAGGTAATCACGAAGTTTTCTGTATGGATAGTATGGACTTTTTGAGTGAATATTCAGGTGAAATTGACTGCTTTTATATAGACCCTCCATATACCATTGATCACTATAGTCGCTTCTATCATGTATTAGAGACGATAGCAAAATATGACTCCCCCGAATTGGCAACAATGAAGAAGAATGGTGAGGATGTTGTGATGAATGGTCTTTACAGGACTGACCGGCATCAATCACCTTTCTGCATCCCGTCTAAGGTCCAATATGCTTTTGAGTATGTATTTGATCGCTGCGCTAGGTATAAAGCACCTGTAATTCTTTCTTACTCACCTTTTGATAATGAGAATGATGAGCGACCTAGGCTTATGACTACGGAAGAGTTGTTAGAGGTTGCAAAAAAATATTACCAAAAGGTTTCTGTTGTTGAAGCAAAGGGGCACGTTCATCGTAAGCTGCACTCTACGAACAAAAATTCGAAAGAGATAGAAAGTGGCGAAATATTTATCGTTTGTTCTGAGGCCAGAGATTAATGGAAAAATATTTGGGAAACAAACGAGTATTGCTGGACGATATTTTCAATTTTTGTTCAGAGAATTGTCCTGATGCTAAGTCTATGTATGATGTTTTTTCTGGAACTACAAATGTAGCAAGAATGTTTCAGGTAAAAGGGTTTTCTGTTTTTGCAAATGACATAAATAGGTTTAGTTATGTATTGGGGCGCACGTATTTAAGTTTGTCTAAGTACCCTGCTTTTCAGAATATAAAAATAAAAGAGGTTAATGATGAGTTTGGTTTGGAAGCCAGATTTTACTCTGATGTAAAAAGAGGTGGTGGAGCTATTTTTGAGGCCGATAAAGCTACGCATGTATTTAAAAAGCTTAAATCAGCATCGAATGTTTTTGCTTATCTTAACTCTCTAACTGAGATTAGTGAGGGTACTGATTACCACATTTTAAACAACTATACAGAATCTGGTGATCGTTCATATTATAAAAGCTTGCGAGGAACGGAAGGTTATCGAAATTATTTCTCAAGAGATAACGCTGTGCTCTTGGATAATATACTACATCAGGTGCGAGTATGGTATAGAGGTGGTTTTCTGGATAAGTCTGAAGTCTTTTATCTGTTGACTGCTATTCTCGAAGAGGTTGTTTTAAATGCCAATGTAAGTGGTACATTTCATGATTTCAATAGAAAGAAATTGTGGCCTAACTCCCTCCAGCGTTTCTATTTAAAGATTCCATTAGCTAGTGTGTCCAAACCAACCGGTTATATGTTTAATGACGATGCTTTGCAGGTTTCGGGTGAGATTCCAGAGCACGACGTGCTTTATATCGACCCTCCTTATAATTTCAGGCAGTATACTTCCTATTATCATTTGCTTAATTTTATCGCTATTTATCCATTTTTGGACGACGTTGATGAATATCTTTCAGGAATTACTTACGTGAGGGGGCAAAGAGAGGATGATGACTTTGCGAGTGATTTCTGCTTTAAGGATAAATTTATAGATGCGCTTGATGCCTTGATCTCTCAAAGCAGGTGCAAGTATGTTGTTATGAGCTACTATGGCGGCCGAAATCATTGGAATCATTGGTCGAAGGAAGAAGAACATACTGATGCGGGCTTTAATATACTCGAAGAGTATTTTAGCCGAGATAAGTTTTGTTCTCATAGCTCTTCATCCGTCACTAAGCTGAGGTTGAATTATCAAAGTAGAGTGGGTGAGAAAAAAGGCATTATCGATGAATATCTGTTTTTTGCGAAAAAGGTAGGTGATGAGCCTATCAATGAGCATAAGCCAAAAGAAAGAGCTCCTGGGTTCATTTTATTTGATGATGTTCTTTAAGTTCTCTCTATATCCAGGCTGTGATTCATTTACGTAAGCGTCTGCAGCTTCTAAGAAGTCAATCATTACAGCATGGATCTTCCGGTTGGAGAATGAGGGTGCAATGTCATTATTTGGCAAAGCCATGATGGAGCTTCCTCCATATTCCATTGAATTGTTTAAGTTCGAGGGGAAGAGAAAGCAATTAATAATGTGCTGCTTGTTTGATGCTTCTGCATAAATGTATTGCTTGGCTATATCTCCTACACCGCAAGAAGAATCGGGGAAAGGGTAATAATATTTAGCGTCCAGAATGAAACCAGTATCACCTTCGCTCCATAGGACGTCTGGGCGCAACACTCCTTTCTCGATTAAAGAACTCGAACCGTTTGCTTCGGGTATTACCCATTTGGGTTGAGAGAATGTTGGGATTTCTTCTTGATATTCGTTTCTAAAAATATAGGCACAAATATCTTCCCAGATGACATGAAAGGCTGATGTTCCTTTTGCTGAGATAGTATTGTTGCCGCCAAGCTGTAGCTCCCCGTCAATATACTTCATCAATATAGATAGAATATTTAGATCTTCAGTGTTAAACGTTTGGTTTAGTTCCGACTGAATTTTTTTACAATAGAAGGCTGCGTTGTTAGTTATCTTTTCAAAGGGGATGTTGCTTATCCTGTTATCAAAAAGGTAATGGATGTTTTGGGTCGTTGAGTACTTTTCTGACAGGTAGAGAAGTACAGAATTAAATATGTCGGTGGCAATATTGGCTTCTCTTGTCGTGCTCTTTGATATCGGATCAGGATAAAAGATCGATTCATCTGTTGTGAAAGCCATTGTGCTTTGTATTGTTTTTTTCCAATATGTGCGTTTGGAAAGATTGCTTCGAGTTGTTAGGGTTTGCCTTTTATAAGATCCGTTTGATGCAAAGTATTGAGAGAGAGACAGGAATACTTCATATTCTTTGGAAGCATTATCATCAATAATGGTAAGGTCATTCAGCCTTTCTTCATAGACAGCGCTTGTTTTCTGGTTTCTCTCTGTATACTTTCTAATAATTGCTTTAGTCGTGTCAAGAAGGTGTTTGCTGCTTACTTGATCAGTAGCAATACACTTTGGAAGGCAGACAATATATTCTTTTTGACAAACGACCTCTCCGACGAATGACAGCGCTAGTCCTTTTTTTACGGGTGTTAGGATCTTTTTTTGCAGCAGAGAAGTGATTTCTTGGGCGTCTGTATTTAACGTAGATTCCCACCAGGAAAGTGGTTGAGTTTCACCTTCGATTAAAAATTGCATTATTAATCCACTTCAATTTTTAATGGTGAGCCGTTGCCATCGCTCCAATCTTCTACTAGATCAGCGAAACTATCGAATGCCATTAGCTCACTTCTCTGGAATCGTAATACATCGTCCCATAGGTATAGAAATAACTTGTTTTGAATTGACTTCGGTTCAGTTAACTCTTTAGTGGTCAGAAAATACGGACCAATCAATTTATCTTCATGCACTCCTAATGCAGCGAGAGATTTGTTGATTTTCGATCTAAGAAGATCCCAATTTGTATGTTTCCCGCCGTACATCAATGTTTTGTCATTGTCGTCATACAAGCATGGAGTTTTGTATCCTATATATTCAAAGCTCCACCTTCTTCTGAAAGCTGAGTCGAGAGGAAAGACTCCTTGGTCTGCTGAATTCATTGTTCCTAGAAGATATAGGTTGCTAGGCAGCTTGATAGTAGGACTTATTTGGTTGTTGATAAGGAAATCTCTTAGGTCTGGCATTGCTGAAATTTCATATGTGCTTTCGCAAGTAGGGGATCTATCTAAGAGTTGAAAAAAATCACCAAAGAGGGCATTGCAGTTGGTTCTATTAATCTCTTCTATTACCAAAACTATATTATATTCCGGATTTTTTACAGCTTCGGAGTACGCCTCTATTAAAGGGCCTGCGACAAATTCATAATTGATTTTTGGTGAGCCGTTTTTAAATGGTAGTCCAGCAGCTGTTTTAATGTCACTATTGACTTCATAGACTGTAACAGGCTTATAGCATCCCACTAAATCACTATATGTGTAATCGGGATGCATGGTAATAATAGTGATCTGTGCATCTTGGTCTGAAACTAGTAAGTCTTGAATGTATCTACTCTTTCCTGATCCAGGGCAACCCGAAACTATTAATTGATTTGGTAGATCTAAAATATTTCTTTCGCTCTTAGGTGGAAGCCTTGCTAGTTGATCGTCACCAAAGGAATCGTTGTCGTTCGAGATTACATGGTAGTCATTTGAGATTAGTGGCAGATTGATATTTTTAGTTAGTTCCTGGTATGCCGCTATGCAATTTTTAACGCGGTACCTAATATCTGCTTGGATGGCTGATTTGGCGAGAGGTCTCGTATAAAAATAAGCCATCCTTTCTATAAAATCGCTAGGCTCATTTTCAGGGAAGCTCGTACTTTTTCGTAAATCATCCCATGCAGCATAACCTTCTTGTTGTTCATCGTTGCTAAGGTTAAAAAAGCGCCGCATCTCGACTCCTGATGAATTTATAACTTGTAAGAATAGTAATCGTTCCAGGTCATCACAAAGATGCAAATATTCGTCGTTACCTAGAATATTTTTAAGAGACTGCAATTCAAAAAGAAGTTTCTTCCCATATTCATAGCATTTGTTAAAACCATCTTCGTTTGTTGTAACGATTGAAATGATATTTTTTAAGATGATCTTTTCGTAGGAAATTGATAGTTCTGGATTTTCGTTACTTAAATCTGCTGATGTCTTGTTGTTTTTATCTAAGAATTCAATCAGCTGATTGCCGTAGTTCGAAATAACGATGTTGCTTTCACCTTCAAGCTTTATTAGACCTAGGTTTTGAAGGGTGTTTTGGTACCTTCTTCGAGCACCTGCATCTAAGCTATCCCACCCGTTAGACTCAATTGTATTTAGTGAATCTGCTATTTGTTTTAGGTTTTTTAATTCAGATGAATAAAAGCAAAGGTAGCGCGTTTTTATGTTTCCGTGGTTGTTTCTTGGTGGCTCTATTTCAAGAAAGCGGAGAAGTATTCTTCCTTGTTGTTCTGTCATCCAACTCATTGCAATGGCTCAAATATAGTTTCAAATGTTTATATCTTACATCTAATTCTTGTTTGGCGATAGTGTGCTCGTCTTTCATCCAACCAATTCACTCAACAAACCTTTCTCTAAGTCCGACGATAAGTTATTGATTTTAAAAGGCTGTATTTTCTCAGGTCATGGACTTCGGCACTGAGCAAACGAGAGAGCGACAGAGAGTATTCGGCAATTCAGAGAATATTCGTCTTAGATAGACCGAGATTGAGAAGGGGTCGAAGTCCGTAAACCCTTGCCACATAAGGCCTGTAGCGCGGGTTGCAGGCAATAAAAAACCCCAACTGATAACAGTTGGGGTTTCGTATTTGGTGGCAATTATCAATATGAAAAAGCGTTCGAGAGTTGCTCAGTCGGTGCTGTCTGGTGATGGCGGTTGCTTATTGCTTCAGGACTTTTCAGGTCTGGGAGTCAGCCTTCCATGAAGTAATTGATGATGTCCATTTCCTTGTGGGGGATGCCGATGATATCGATAGCGTTGTCGTCAATCAGATAGAAAATAACATGCTTGCCTTCCGGGAAACTGTAGTATCCCTCGCAGATATCCGTTCGGTGCTTGCCAAGCTGAGGGTTTTCAGCAAGCCAGTGAAAACGAGCATCAATACTCTTTAAGTAACGGTTTCGTTGAGTTTTGCCCCATGTTTGTTCCGTATATCGGCCGATATTTTGTAAATCGTCGCGGGCACGCGGGGTAATTCTGACTTTTCTGTTGGCCTTTTGCGTCATTAGGACTCTGCGTCCAAGTCGTTGATGAGCGAGTCCATTGAGAAGTTATCAACAAATTCGCCGTTGCTTGCCTGAGTAGCCCCTTCAGCTAAGTGTGAGCGCAAGGCTTCTAGCTTGCTTTTACGCTCTTCCATAGCGCGTAAGGCATCTCGCACCACTTCACTGGCGGAGCCGTAGCGACCGCTGGAAATTTCATTCTTGATGAACACCTCCCAGTGCTCACCCAAACTTAAGCTGGTAGTTGCCATGATGTACCCCGGATATTCATATTTAATAAATATGAATATAGCGCCCATTGCTCGAGATGGCAATATTTGATCAGTTTTTAACCTGTGGGTTGAGTTTGCTGAACAAGGAGTTCAAGGCCTCTTTCGATTCAATCTCTGAGCCTTCGCCGCTTTCTAATTGATCTACTCCGGCCAGGATTTGCTTGCGCAGGAGAGCGATTTTTACCTCTTGAACCCATTCTTCATGAGCATCCATGAAGCGCAATGCCTCCCGGATTACTTCACTGGCGTTGTTGTACAAGCCGCTTTCCACTTTAGCTTTCACTCGAGCTTCGAGTTCGGGTGTCAGTGAAATATGCATAAAGACCTCTGCCGTAGACATTTATTGGGATCATGCTAGATTGAACTACAAACTTTATCAATGTTTGTACTTTTATGTCTGAGTCGTTGCCCATTAAACGCTGTGCCATTTATTCTCGCTCGTCCGTAGAGAAGGATAATCGCGATCCTTTCGACTCCGTCAGCGCTCAATTTATGGCTTGTGCGGAATTTATTGGTTCCCAGGTTGGTAAAGGCTGGCGGTTGGTCGACACCATCTACGAAGACAGAGGCTATTCCGGCAGCCATATGCGGCGAGCTGGGTTTCGGGCTCTGCTTAATGACATCAAGCTTGGGCTGGTTGATGCAGTGGTTGTGCATCGTCTGGATCGCTTGACTCGTAGACTGGCTGATTTTCAGCAAATCATGGCTGAGCTAAACGCTCATGATGTGCCTGTGGTTTCTGTAACTCAGCAGATTGATATGTCTCATCATGTGGGGCGGCTGGCGACGAATATCATTACTTCCTTTGCTGAGTTTGAGCGGGAGATGGTCGGTCAGCGAGTAAAAGAAAAGCGCGCTGCCACGTTGGAGTCTGGTCGCTGGCAAGGTACCTCATGCCCGTTAGGTTACGTTGTTAAGGATGATCGCTTAGTGGTTGATCAAGTCGAATCAAAAGTCGTGCAGGAGATTTTTACTCGATACGCCAATAAAGAATCTGTCACTGCAATTCTCAATGATTTGAATGCGCGAGGCGTAAAGGCTAAGCGCTGGCGTACACGAACCGGAAAACTTAAGGGTGGAAAGGCTTTTAATCGCAATGCGATTTATACGCTGCTGAAGAATCGGGTCTATTTGGGTGAAGTCTTTTATGGTGAGTCTTGGCGCGCTGGTGCTCATGAGGCTATTGTTGATCGCGATCTATGGAGCAAAGTTGAAGTCCTATTAGATGCGCGCAGTCGCCGAGGTGAAAGCCGAGCATCATCTGATGAAGGCTCAATTTTTATGTTGAGGGGCCGCGTGTTCGGTGCAGATGGCCGAGCGATGTCACCTTGGTTATCTTCGGCTTATAAAGGCCGCAAGTATGCTTATTATATTCCCCAGAGAGAAATTGCTGAGGGAGCGGGTGCTTCTGGTTTGCCTCGTTTGCAGGCGGCAAACTTGAATGATCAGGTTTGGTCGAATCTGAGGCAACTGCTATCAACGCCCGAACAACTGCTCGCGCACTTGCCAAAGGTGTTAATTGAAAGCCCTGAGTTTGATCTTTCGTTGGTTGTGAAAAGATTAATGAATCTTGAAGGGTTGTCAGAAGAATTGTTTCCTGTTCACCAAAAGCGGTTGGTCACGCAGTTAATCGATAGAATCGTGGTGCATGCCGACCGGCTCGGCATTGACTTCAGTCTCGAAGGTTTGATGGAGCTGATCCTAGAATTGCTGGCAGATCGTCCAGAATTGGTGAAGAAGTATCGACAGCTGTATTCGTCAGCAATAAGTCACGGACTTTGATTTTCATATTATTTTCCACTCGCTGTTTCGGTAGATTGTACCCACGCCTACCAATGCTGCCAACAAACCTTTCTCTAAGTCCGTCGATAAGTCATTGATTTTAAAGGGCTGTATTTTCTCTGGTCATGGACTTCGGGGTTGAGCAAGCGAGAGAGGCGCAGAGAGTATTTGGCAATTCAGAGAATATTCGTCTTAGATAGTCCGAGATTAAGAAGGGCTCGAAGTCCGTAAAGCCTTGCCATATAAGGCCTGTAGTGCGGCCTACAGGCAATAAAAAACCCCAACTGATAACAGTTGGGGTTTCGTATTTGGTGGAGAGCGAGGGATTCGAACCCTCGATAGGGATTAACCTATACACACTTTCCAGGCGTGCGCCTTCGACCACTCGGCCAG
>SCLE01076207.1:0-16761 GCA_004367955.1 Bathochordaeus stygius | reverse complement strand
TTCCTTCCGCAACATCCATAGTCTACTAAGCTGAAATATTTATATCCTTAAATCTACATATAAAACATAGCATAAAAAAAAGGGGGGGGGGCAGGACCGTTGTTAAAAGGCATACCATCGTAAAACGATCCCAAACGCCATAAGGGACCATTGTTAAGAGGGTCCCTCCGCCCTGCATATCACCTAGATGCGTTTAAATATAAAGAATGTTGCATATATATAGGGTTGGCTGCATATATTTGGTTGGCAGGTATGAATAAATTAAGAATGTACTAATTAATTATTGACTCTGTTATCTTCATTAATGGCCGCAAGTGACTCGACGCTATCATTGATGAGCTTGCGCGCTTTGCCACGGAACGTCCACAATAATTCGTGAGCTTCTTTAAGTGTGCCATATGCCCACATATCGAACTTGTTGTTAGAAGATCTAAAATTGACTAGAGGACTAATTGTGCCCGTGAATTCATCGATTTCCCTAAGCTTTAACTTTAGACCAGCTAACAATTTGTCCTTATTATCATCACCCATCTCATTATAATTGGCCTCAAACAGCATTTCGAACTGTTCACATGCGGTGTTCATGACCGACATCTGACTGTGTAGACTCTCAAGCTCAATTTCATCAGTGGAGCTCATGCGGTACTTGTGCACAATGGCCCGTATTTTTTGGAAAACTGCAGAAAATTCCTCTTTAGATAGTACAGCATGCTCCATTTCAGTAAACTTGAATTCGTGGTTACTGCCCGAGCCGTCGCAGTAGTATGCCTCACCATAATCTATATTACACTTTAGTGAGTATATTAGAGCTAATATGATATGTATAAATATATGTTTCAATCTATTTATACATATTATTGTGATAGCAAATAACATGTATAAATACATATTTAGCAAAGGATCGCAACAGGTGGCACCCTGTCACAATCCCCCGCCAAACACATATTTTAGCAAAGGAAAAAATATATTTCCCTGTACAGGTTAATGTACAAAAAAATATACTCATTCATAGCTATTATTGGATTAAATATAGCAACTTAAAATTATTTATATATTGTTACCTTCAATTTTACGTTTTTTGTATACAACTGAGCAAGCATTTTTAGGAGTTTTAACAATTATGTAATTGTTTTGATTGGACACCACCTTAAGAAGGATATCATCTGGGGCAATATTGAGAGCGTTGATGAAGCCCCAATTCTCACGCCTCCAAAGGCTGAAATCTTTGGTAATGTGTATCGATTTGTTGCCCAGAATGTCAGTTTTATTGACGGAGAACGTGATAGTTGACACCCCATTTATGCTGGATATGCCAATTCCTAAATTGTAAATAATATAGTATATATTGGGTGGCGCGAAGATGCATACGCTGAGGGAGGAATAGTTTTAATTTTATCAATTGACCATTATTAAAGTAACCCTGTATGGGTTAATATGGCGGGTACATAGGTGGGGGGGGGGGGCATTTAAAATAGGTGATTAAATATGTCCCCCCATTTTTCCGAGTTACCCATTTATTTTGCCTTAGGCTAAGCCATAAAAATCGTGCTGACTCTATCTATAAATGAGTGAATCAAAATAGGCATGGTATTAGGCATAAATTAGTCATAAAATCCGATTTTAAAATTCAGGATTAATTTCTGACATTCGGATAATCATTCCGGATTTATAAGAGAAAGCATAAAATAAGATGGGGAGGCATAACATCCGTCATATGCATTCTACCCGAATTCTAGTTCGGATCATAATAGCGGATTAAATCTTGCCACTTAATTGGGTATAAAACCGTACCCTCATACACATATAAGACTAAACGATAGTAATTAACAAGAAAGCCAAAATTTATAATTGAAAAAAAAGGGAAAAAGGGGGGGGAGGGAAATTCCCCCCCCCCCTCCTTTCTCGGGGGCACATGCATACACACGTAAGTTAGTCTTAAATCATTACGTTCCTAGATTTATTATAGTAAATACATTTGGCGCTTGAACATACACACACTAAAGAGAGGCAAGGTGATATATCAATAATATATCATATGATAAACATTACCATACATATATTATTCATATAAAATTAATATAATACCAATACTAAATGTTATACATATGTTTTAAAAGTATCATTGTATTGGGTATTAGACGTTATACACAGGTGCGCCCACTTGAAGCCATATGTTGAGCAGAAAAAATAGGCATACAAATTGAGCCATTCAAAACTTTCCATCATATTGTTACGGCTAGGAGGGGGCGCTAGAGCCGCGTCTGTGTTTCCATAATTGTGCACGATAATTGTCTGAATGTAGGGTTAATGTCATAGAGGGGCAGAGTGATAGAAAAATGTCTCACTATAATACTACATGTGCGTACCTTAGTTAATTTTGTAATCTTTAACATTTTTGCGGCGTCGTAGAACATTATGGTCGACGCGCAAAAATACTGGATGTTTTGAGTTGTAACTAGTTATACAGCGCAGACTTTCATTTGGATTGAATGAATTATTGTCGCCTTTGTGTCCGCGAAATTTGAGTATGCCAATATTTAAAATGTTATGTACGTAATTGCCGTGGCAATCATTTTCTGTAATCTCTAGCTTGTCCATAGTATTGACGTACCCTGATTTGAGGCTTTTGTTCTGCATAATTTTCTCGTATTGCAGGTGTTCGTCGGGCGCAATTATTCCAATACAAGTTAGTATATTAAGCTTTACCGCGCACATCCGATAATGTTGGCATATACTATCAAACGGCACAATTTGTTCAAGTGGGTCGGAAATTGCCTGAAGTTTAACGTTTTATGTTTTTTATATATATGATGCGGGACTTTATCATTAAAGATATTATTTGGCCTACTGGGATGACCAAAAGGAGGAGGGGGAAAGTAAAATTGAGTTTAATTTTAAGGGGATACAGTACTTCGATCACACCTGTCAGAAAGTCCCCCTCCCCTCCCCGCATTACTATAACATATTAAATATTAATATAATATTAATTATAACAGATTAAAAGCATACAAGGATAAACTTATATAAAATATAAAAATATATTTTAAATCCAACCTACCTTGGTTTTAATTCGTCCAAATGCCTCTGCGAACCCTGAGAGTCCGCCCATTAATGCCAATGTGACACTGGAAAGGCTATCGTGGAAACAGGTAGTTGCCGATATGCATGTGGCATCCGTGATATACTGGACAAGTATTTGAAATACGCATCTCTCGATAGCCAGTAGGAGCAGCCTTCCCTGTTTGGGTTTCCCAATTGCACAGTCGGTAGGTATTTTCCCGATGAATTCAGCCATTTCACTCGATGAGAAAGCAAGTTCAAATTTCGGATTGCTTAGCTTGAACCGTATATCACGTAGCAAATCCACAAATCTATCCGGAGAAGTCGTTGCATATCCACTATAGTTGGAATGGTATTTGAGTCCAAATCTAATACGAGCGTTTTTGATTGCCCGTGGTGCTGGACTTCGTAATTTGCAAAGAAACTCGTTTAGACGATTAGCCGGAACCCGACCTCCTGCGTAACAGTTGCAGCAGAAGCCACAGGTGCAGTTTTCTTCATTGTTGGATATGTCCGCAGTGTAGCCTCCTGTGCAGGCGCGTCTGCGGTTTGCATCAGGTAATACAACATTTATTTCCCGTATGCGGCTGTTTTTGTACAGTATGTTCTGCTGATTGATTGCAAATTGGGCCGCAGACAATACTTCCATGATTTTCAGAGCATTGTTTTTCACCAGACCAGTAGGCTCCAGTGCAATGAAGTTCGCATCGATTGAAAAGCATAATTCAACGACAGACCTCATGGCGGCCTTTGATTCGCTAATGCAATTAATTGCTACGATGTGCCGGGCCCGGCATAGCGGCACCAAGTTTTGACGTTCCATATGCCTTCAATTGGGTAAATCTGAAACCTTCTATAAGGAAATGTATTTTTTACAGTGTGCGAAGTTTCATATTGTCGAAACTACTCACCACTGGACGCTACAGAGTTGAAGCTATACTTATAGATATATGAAGAGAGCTCTCCAGCATAAGGTGGCGAGCAGTCTCGACAATAAGAAACTGCGCACACTGTATATATAAAGGAATAGTTTTTACATTAATTCCTTAAAAAAATATATATATATAAAAAGGTGTTTATATCCCGTTAACCCTGCCAGTTAACCCTGCCATCCGGTTAACCACCTAACCGAAGCGTCTTTAAAAGGACGATATATTAAATACAATAACACTACAAAGTCTTATTTAAATAAAATATCAAGCCCTCACCCCTAGATGACTATTTTCAAATGCATGGTAGCACTAGTAGGAATAATTTTTATATTTAAATAAATATGCAGAGTTTATTTACCTTAGTTAAATCAGTAGCGCTAATTATCTAGATGTTGTGTCTTATTCAGATTCGTATCGTCTTTTTATTCGCGATGATCTAGAGACGACTTCGTTTCAGGTTGCTTCGTAAGCGTTCAGGTGTTTTGAATGACGCAACATGTCGCCTATCAATAGACGGAAACATGAATTACGGTTGACGCACGGTACTTAATAGTACATAATAAAAGGTATTGCACGCGAAATAGTACCCGTTGCAACTCACATGGCTTTAAATGACGTTATAGTGAACTTGGTACAACGAATAGCGTTAATTGGAACGCACGCCTTTTCAGTCATGCGTTGGAATTTGTGTTATGGTTACACTTCTGTAGAGAGTAGTACACATACGTCATTTCCCTTGATAGGGACGGGTTTGAATAAAGTCAATAATTCCAAACATGCAGTGTGCGAAGCTTCATATTGTCGAAACTATTCACCACTGTACGCCAGAGAGTTGAAGCTATACTTATAGATATATGAGGAGAGCTCTCCAGCATAAGGCGGCGAACAGCCTCGACAATAAGAAACTTCGCACACTGTACTTTACCAGGCTTTTTAATGTGAAGGAGAGAATAATTTTTTGAATATTTTTTATGACACAGGATTGAGGCCAAATTTTGTTAAAGTGTATTTGCAAACCAAATATTCTGAAGTACCGTCGAAGAGCACCTTAAATTAATCCGTCCTCATCGTGCCGACCTGTCAGTTTGTAATGATTTTTGATAATTTTTGACGTAGGATTTGGGCAGAAATTAACCGAGATTTGCTAACGAGTTAACTAGAGAGATTTTGGTTAACTTGTTTAATATTATAAAAAGTAATTAAGTAATTACGCATGGACAATTTTAGATAGTTAGTAAATTAAAGACTAGGGCTATATTACATACAATGTTCGTAGAATAGTACCCTCTTTATTAAAATATATTAAGCCTTACGGTTAAATACATAAAGACCCCAGAGGGCATATGACTCAATATTTAAATATAAAACATTTAATAGATAATTTTTACATTCTGTACACCACCATACACTGGTAGCTGTCACATTTACAATTGACCATTACTGTTTGTAATTACTGTCATATTTAAAATTGAAAATTACTATTTGAGAGTTACAGATTATTCAGGGAGGGGCAATCGGATGTTACTCTAGTTATGTGAAGTCAGAGAAGGCTGGATGCAAATGTATTAAAACATAGATCCCCTGTCTCGATATTCTGATTAAACTTTAGGGGCCAATTCTACCCCCCTTTATATATAATCAATATGGAGCCGAATCATCTTGATAAGATATGATCTTGTATACATACATAAATTTATGTGTGCATGTTGACATAGCTCCACTTAAATTGATAGTATGTGATCTTGTACCTATTGCTCCATTTCACTTGATAATAAATGATCTTGTACACACATAAATTTATGTGTGTTCATATCTCTACAGAGTTGGTTAGTTTTACTGGTAATTGAAAAATTGCCAGTTGTCCATCTTAGTGGGGTTACTGCACACTTGTTGAATATATTTGATTCGATTTTACAAAATCCACAATTCACCTTGCCTGCACGATGAGGACAAATTAATTTAAAGTGCTCTTTAACAAGACCTTCAAAATATTTAGTCGACAAGTAACCTTTAATAAAATTTGGCAATTTATTGAAGGCGGCTCCAGTGGTATAGGGAAACAAATGGTTATATTTTTTGTCATTCGCACAGTTCTGAAAATTAGGTGTACCCACTAGATTCCCGGTTGGAGCGTCGCAAGCGTTGGTTGTCCATCTTTTGCTCGTTTTATTGAGAAAGAACATATTTTTAAGACTGTCAAAAAGCTTTACAGGTTTTTTATTTAGCATAATTTTGCCCACTAGTTGAATCCCACATTTAATTTGCAGATTAAGGGGATCCGGCCATCCAACCAGTTTGAAGACTCTTGCATAAGAGAGTCTTTTTGTGCCCACAATTCGAATATTAAGTATATCACATATAATGTTGACAATATGTTTTGCTAATTTATTGCATGTGATATTCTTAAATTTGGGCATGACATCGAGCCCATAGTTGAGGACACCATATATGAGACTACGAGCAAGTTTTAGTAAGTCAACCGTAGCGTCCCTAAATTTAATATTATTGACAAGGGCTCTAATTTGTATTAAAGCAAATTTGATATGGCTTATTTGCGTGCCAAAATTAAGATTGGAGTCAAAACGGATGCCCAAATATTTAATAGCATTTTCACATCCGACCAAATCGGTCCCGATTTTAATAGGATTAGAGATTGAAGACTTACCTAGCACTGTAAACATCGTTTTATCGAACGAAATGTGGATACCTCTCGCTTGTGTCCATTCATCGATGCTTTTTAGTAATTTTTGGGCCGCACCCCGCGCCTCTTCTTCGGTTGGACGGCACACAATGCATACGATGTCGTCTGCAAAAACCGTTATTTGTGTGTGTTTGTCAGTAGGGCCAATTATTTCATTCAAGTCCCCCAGCATAAGCGAGAAGGTTAAGGGTGAAGCAGACCCCCCTTGTGGCACCCCGAATTCTATAAGATCGAAAATTGTGCTGTATTCACCATTTTCAAGAACTGATCCTTTACGTGAGTTAAGACTTGATTTAAAAAATTTAAAAAGTTTCGGACCAAGTAGTTTTTCCAGGCGAATATTAATTAGTTTATGCGGTACTGTGCCAAACGCATTGGCGCAGTCTACCGTAATAATAATGGTAACCCATCCTGGGGGACATTTGGAAATAAATAGCGTAACTTCAGCCAGAGCTGTGCTACACGAGTGCCCCTTTCTAAACCCGTGTTGGTTATCCGGAAGTAGACCCTCTTTCTCCGCATGTTCCTGGAAACAGGCAGTGTACCATTTGTCACGGCCTGCGGAAAAGGCAGGCACGCTGAGCATACGATTTGCCGCAATACTATTTTGGTCTTTGGCGTTAAATTTAGGGATTGCGACTAGCTTATTTATTTTGTCATGTTCAGGATAAATACCTAATTTGGTGTCAATTTTGAACATTTCAATAAGAAACCAAGCTAGATCATCAGGCCATGCCCCAATAACGTTACGATTAATAGAGGAGTTAAGGCCTTTAGTGTTCTTTTTCATACTATTAATTATATGGATTAGAGAGTTAGACTTATTGTTGCCTTCAAATGAAAGGTGCATGTCTTTAGCCAAGAATTTTTTACTTCCGGTTTTCCACGAGGGAGGGTTAATTGTATTTTTGCATATGACCGCGGTCTTATTCTGTAGCTTTAAAAAATGGTCTTTATGATTTTCAGCCGAAAATTTGGGTCTACTGCCAAAAATGTGCTTATCACCTTTGTTGTGAACTCGGTGTATTTTAAAAATATCGTTCCCGGACGGGTTAACTACATTGATGGACTTACTGATATTTGCCCTTCGGTCCACTTGTATTTGTTTTTTCAAGTCCTTTTTGAGATCCTCGAGGAGTAGGATATTATTGCACGACATTTTCACGGTAGAGTCTCTGAAAACATTTTCATGATTTAGAATTTCATTATAAAGATTTAGCGTGGCATTTGACGGAACGTTATGCGGAACCAATTTGTTAAACGTGATTAACTCTCGCGGCATAAGGTCGAGCATAGAGCTCTCCATTAATTCAACTAGACATTTAGAGAAGGGAACCGTTTTATAAAGTGGGACCCAATTAGAGGAAATTGTTTTTTCCAGGTCCGCTTTGGCTTCCGCAAGGAGTCGGAGAAGTTTTGCACAATTTTGGTCCAAAGCCATTTTACCAGCGTCGTGAATCGCTGCAGGTTCAGCTATTTTCTGAATTAGCGCAGTTACAAAATTGTTGCTAATAGTAATGTGTATGTCAATTTTTGCCTGAAAAATTATGTGCCCATCATTTGCTACCAGAAGCCTGCCGTCATGCCCTTGCAGAGCACATCCTATCCCTGAATTATTTATAAGGTGATTATTTTTTTGATCTTTTTTTGTAGACTTACTTTTTAAAAATCCCGAATCGTTAGATGTATGGCTACCCACAGAATTTTTTAGAAAATTATTCATAAGGAACGCATCTATACATGACTTTTTGACGATTCCATTAGGGTCCCTTTTGTTGGGCACATTTGTATGAGTTAGCTTGTGGTCAAAATAATTATTGGTGGCCAGCTTAAAAAATGTGCAAAATTGTTTACAATCTTGTTCCCTGGGTTTTTTATAGTCTACATTAAGGTCACCGCATAGTATGCTCATGACCTTGTTTTGAGTTTGGATTACTTCCTGGAACTTAGTTGTAAAAAAATTTAAATATTTCGTCCGATCAAAAATTCCCAAGGCACGAGCCTTGACCGAATCGAAGTGAAATTTATAAAATGTGCAGATGTTACACCAAATGGGGTTATTTTTTATCTCCCCCACTTGTATTGCAATCCCAATGAAGGGGGCCTTATTATATTTTACTTTGACCGTAAAATTCATGTCATTCCTGACAAGAATGGCCGCAAGTACCATAGGGCTATTGTGAATTGTTATTGGGTCATGAAAAAAAGCCGAGTAATTTTTGGGAATGGACAATTTTTTGATAAAAATGATAGGGTTACAATTGAGCTCCTGGAGGCAGATAATGTGCGTTCCTCCAAAGAGGTCAAAAAGTTTAGGTAATTGTTTTATGGGCTCGTTCAAATTGACAGAGACGATACTCAAACTATCCATATTACTATTGTTCCGTGCAGGTTTAGCCTGCCCTATATGAAGGTTAAAATCTGCTGATTTATAGTACTGGTCCTCCGCCTGTTCTAAAATGAACCTGCGTACATTAAGTTCACGCTCAGTAGTCACCGTGGACCTAAAAGTGTCGGAACCAGATGTAGAGCCGTAACCGTCATATAATCGTGTTTCAGTAATGTCAGACTGCGCAGGCAGTCTCACCGTATACTGAGAATTTAATTCATTGGGATAAACTACCATAGACTGCATATTTACATCGCCCGGTGCCTCTGGCTCGTTAGAGTCCCTAGTGGAGTTTATACTCCTCCGAAAAATTGGATTATTTGACGTGTTAATATGACCCGAAGACTTGCTCGTAGGCAATACTTTTGGTTGTCTCATTTTTTTGGGCGACATTTGTTGGGCACGTAATTGATTAACATTAGCACGTAGCCTGAAGAAATTACCTTCATGTGAGTCAGGAATGCTTGCTTCATGTAAATGTTCACTGGGATCTGTCACTTGCCCGTGTTCGAGACTTAGAATCGGTTCGGAGCTGGATTTAGGCATAGTTCTTAGAAAATCATCCGTGTCAGAAATAAAATAATTGTTTACCCTATGTGCTTCAATAAAAGTATCACTTTTTACTCCATTTGAATCAGAATTTGTTAAATCGACATTATCATTAGTATTTGGATCAATACTGTGTTCATAAATAATATTGGACTGTACAGATGTCAAATCTGAATTCAAGGCAGAAACGTTACTAACTTGACGTAGATTATTACAAATTGGGCTAGTACTTGGTGGAAAAATAGATTTAGAACCGTTACTAGTTGAACATGATGCCTTTGAAAAATAATCAGCGATGGTAGGTTGTTTAAGCCTGACACTACTGTTATCATTTTGTAAGGCTAATTCAATTTGTAAATTATTTATTTTAAGAAATTTAATACATAATTTTTCAAGCTCTTTGGCATCACGAAAATTGGGACACGTAAGTCCCTTACTTTCAAAGATTGTTAAAATTTTGGTAAGATTCGCCACCGAAATTTCAGGTAGCAGAATATTAAGTATATTGGTTTTATTGTGTAAAATAATATCCGCGTAGCTATTGTAATCGCAGACTACAGGTTGTAGCTTTTTGAGGTTGTTGAGGAGCTCTTGAAGTTCCCAAATAATTTTGTTTTCGCTAGTATTTTGAAGAATTAATATTTCATTTTGGGTATTCAAAAGCATCTCAGCAACCACTTGTATTGTTTGCTCAGGAATTAAGCAGCACAGGTATCTAAAAAGCAACTTATGTTGCCCTAAAACCAAAGGGTCCCCTAAAAGTTTTCTGCATGAGTATTTAGTGGGCAACTTTAATTTTTTGGTACGTTTGCTGGCCTTACGAAAATTAAGCAGTGGGATGTCAGACAAGTAATCATCGCCACATAAATATTTAACGATTGTGGTTACATTGGACGTGGCTGTGACATTTGTTTCATCCTCCACCACGCAAGTAGCAACATTATTCTCATGGCCTAGGTTATCAAATTGCGGTGGTTTAGACGATTTGTTACTTAATAGTCTCCGGTTCATCCCATCCGATTCCTGAATTGGAGATAAATTGAACGCTACACTCGATTTTTTAACCATAAAGTTCGAAATTACCTTGCTGGCTTTTGCACTACTTTCTTCGGCTTCAGCTGCGCAGTTTTTTCGTTTAGTACCTTGAACTCTCAGAAGGTTGGCTGCGGCACTATTTATTTGTGAGTTGTTTGAGACGGACTTTGGGACCAAAAATTGGTGGGCCGCAATTTCGTCATGATTGGCAGTTTTGAGGTAATCGAGTCCCTCACATGTGGACATGGGATCCATTGTCGGGATTTCGGCTGAAACATTTGTGTTGTTATTTATATTTGAATTTCGATGACTTACAAAACTTTGCCGACCATTGTATTTAATATTGTCTCGTTTTTTATCTCGTTTTTTATAAGATATAAACCGGGACTCAGATGCACACTCATAATTAGACTCACCTGTGTCTTCCTCGATTGGGGTTGACCCAAGGAGTACTACATTTTCGCCATCATTTTGCACATTGACCTGCGTAATGTCGCCCTTAAAATCAAGTATTTCATTGTGGTCGAGAAAGGTGCTTGTTGACGTAGGCGGCATAATGTCACACAATTTTTCATACGTTTTGCATTTGATCCGCGCTTCAGTTTCAGCCGTAACTGTCTCAAGAACTTTTGCAATGATTTGGTCATCATCGGCCATCTCAAAAATTTCTCCCGGATTTTTATCCGCCGGAATAACGGACGCTGCAATTATTTTTGTGCGCAAATCGTTACAGTTGTTGTAATCGAGAGCGAGAACCGCCGCTGCATTTGTACGTTTGTTGTTCCGCCGGATTTCCGCAATTTCCAGGTCCAATTTTTTTGAGAGTTTTTTCTGCCATTCGATACTGTTGAGCTGACTCAGCTTGAGCTTGTTGTGGTCGTCAGCTATTTTTGCGCAATCTCCAATTGACTGCTCAATTTTAGCGTCCATATTACTGAATCGATTTTCGACTGTAGCATCATTTTTTGACATTTTTTTGCGGAATTCATTTAACTCACGCCTCTGACTAAGCATAGTGACAGATTGGTCATCCAGTTGAATTTTTTGAGCTTGTATTACAGCTTGTTGATCGGTTATCCTGGAGAGAGAAAGTGCCCCATTTTCTTCAATTCGGGTGACACGTTCGTCATCAATTTCAGTAGAGACATCGCCATAATGGGAGTTCCGTACGAGCGCAGCAGTGGGTGCACAGTCTGGTAACGAATCGGCCCGCATCCTGAGGAACTTGACGAAGCAGGTGTATTTAGCAGCACGTATATTTGCTAAGCATGTATCGCGATTTGAGAACGAAAAGTGGAATCTTGTCGCGTCAAATAGCATGTCATCCATACAGGGGAGATCGGCACGACTACGGTGTTTGGCGCTACCATGAGGGGCCCTGAACAGTTTACCTCGTCTATTAAGGGTACCTTTATTGGTACGCCTATTTTCGGAGAAAGTCAATTTTTGTTCCGCTGACGAATCATATATTTTGTTCTTTGAAAGCCAGTTAGTTGCCAGATTGGACGAGAAACAATCAGTATCTTCAATAGTGAATCTGTATGATTTTGGGAAGTTCCCGAAAGGTGATTTTTCGCCGCGAGAAAAGGCTGAGATATGTAGTTCATTCATACGCGTTGCTTCAGCATCAAGTTCATCAAAACTTACCGTACCATATTTAAATTCGCAGGCTGCCATTTCATATTTTTTGCAAAAATCGTCACAGGATGGCAGCACAAGATTCCACCTGCTTCCTGTAAATGACCATGCCTCCCGGATAAATGGTAGCCTTGCTGTGATATATTTATGCGTGTCATGTGGAAATTTATGTAGCGCGAATTTAAAGAAGGCCATTTGGTCATAAATGTTGCCAATAAATATATCAGAGACTATTGTTTCATCGTTTAGAAGGTCACTTTCTTTGTCATCAAAAAGTACACTTGTCGGATTAAGCCCAATTCGCTCCATGGTCGAGAGAAGTCTCCCCAAAGGAGTTGGCGTAATTTTATTTCTGTAGAGGTCGCCTGTAATAGCTTCGCCTTTGGAATCGCGCATAACTAGTGGATTATTGAAATCGTCAACCGTATTGAATGTGGATTTGACATCGTATGAAATAACCTCTCTTGCTGATTCTTTACATCCGCTCCATTCCGGTTTATTGAACCAGTTTTGGTGCGGTTTGTAATTAAGCGTGAATTTTTTATTTACATCCGCAGACTTTAGTACCGGATCGTTTGTAGTTGGAGCGATCGGATCAATTTGAACGGATTTCAAGTTGCTATTTTTATAGTTCCGGCGAGCACGACCACGTCTTCTTGGATTGCTGCGTTCAGTTACTGTAATATATCGATTATTATATTGGATTATATTATGATTAGCCAGACTGCAGAAACGAAAAAAATTTATGTTATCATCGTCAAACTTAGCGGTTGGTGGTTTATCGTAGATATCAGAGAAACCAGGAATTCGGTCACATGGGCCCAGATCCATATCAGATCCCGATCCGCGATTTATCTCGTAACCGGAATCAATGCATGGGTCTAAATCCATTTCGGATTCCGATTCTGAATACAAATCCGAGAAATCCAACGGATCTATAAGACACCTGGGAGCCGTGATATCCACGTTTTTAGACCAATCGAAAGAATTCTTATTATGTACGGAATCTTTGGCCTTCGTATCCAGTACTTTTTTCACGTGGACAGGGGGAGTATCAGAGGGAGACGTGTAAATATTATTATGGTGCTTACCTGCTATTGGAGCAGTTGGTATTGTAATACTCGTTGTTTTCATCATGTTACTAGGTTTTCTATATGTTCTATGTTGTCCCCGAGTTAAACCTCTAAACGCAGTTTTACCATATCTTCTATTGACAGTGGCTGCATCATTGGATCGTTGGCCTAGGTATGAAAATTAATTCATTGGATATTCGCTAATATAGAAACATGTAAGTTAAGATCCCCCATAATTACGACACTTTAAAATATTATTAAGAAAAGAGATCAAAAAGAAATGGGAAGAATGCATTTTTTAGAACTAATTATAATATATAAAATGTCTCCAATACTCAAAAATTAAAAGAGTTTTCACATTTTGAGTTTAATGGAAATAATAAAATATTTTTCCGGAAAAGGCTTTTTTCTTCCTTTTTTCCACATGACAATTATTGTCATGAGTGCCCCATAGCAACAGCCTCATAGTAACAGGCATGCTAAAATGTTATTTAAATGAATAATTTTTCACATGACCGTTACTGTTATGGGAGCCCCATAGCAGCAGCCTCATAGCAACATGCAATATATAAATAGCGATTAACACCAAATTGTATGCCAAAAATCATTTATATATATACTAGTTCTACAGCATGTTACACATACCTTGCTGGATTGGATACGAAAAGTGAGGCTGCCCCATAGCAGCAGCCTCATAGCAACATGCAATATATAAATGACGATTAACACCAAATTGTATGCCAAAAATTATATATATACTAGTTTTATAGCATGTTACACATACCTTGCTGGATTGGATACGAAAAGTTGGTTTGCTGATAATGGCTATTATTGAACGCATGTTGTTGGCGTTGTTGCGGAAGTAGTTGTTGCTGGAGCAGCTGCTGTTGTCGTTGGTTCGGTGGCTGCAACCTTGAACGTTGATGCTGTTGCTGTCTGGGGTGATGCCTCCGTGGGTACCCTGTATTGAGCATTTGTGGCGCATTAAGGCTTTGTTGTATAGGGGGTCCATGGTGCTGTACGCTGGTTCCTGGCATATTAAACAAAAGTTGGTCATTATGGTCAGCATGTTGAGTGTAGCCGTCATATTGAAATTCATTGTTGGGCCTAAACTCAAACTCAAAGTCATTCGCTGAATCAATTTCCATAGGCTCATTCTGCACGAGTTTTGAGTAAAAGTTATTTGTCCGCTGTGCATTGGCTGCTGCGCTGTTTTGCATCTAAATTGGTACACTAAGGGCTGGTGTATAACGAGGCATCAGAGAACAACGATGATAGATTACCTTTAAAAAGAGAGATAATTAAAATGGCATAGTTGTTATAAGGTGCCTCTTAGCAACAGATATTGAACCCGGTATATAATGGATATTAAAATGTATAAAAAATGCCTTAACTGTAACGCGATATAATGTGCCACTAGGGGGTTGGTGTAAAGCCAGCACAGGTCCTTCTGTATCAAGCCCTCTTAGTATTGCTTGAAGCGCAAAGCGCGTGCTGAGTCAGCGTGATGTGTCAGCGTACCGGGCACAGTTTATCTTGTACCCTTTGTATCGTCCAGTCGTAAACCACAACTGACCGTATTCAGACCACAGCTATAAAATTAACCGTCAAGGTTGGTAAAAATATAGATACAAACTTGTGTGCGCCAGCGTGCGTGTGAGATAGGTAGCACAAGGCCAAGTTTCTTGTTTGTGGCTGAAATCATAGATTATTATCCATGACGACATTTACAATGTTGTCACAGTGAGTAATAGGGCTTAACCTGTGAGCTCTGGGAGCACTGGGGATCTGCGTTTTCTCAGAGCATAATATCACAAAAATGAGACAAAATTAAAATATGGCAATTAAAAAGATATAAATTAAAATCGCCTAGATGGCTATATCGTTTCACTGAAATGAGGGTTTTTTTCTTACGTACGATTCATTATATAGGCTGTTTGTTGAATTTAGTACGTTATTATGATTTGAGTGAACTGAAATTGGGTAAAATGGATTGGGGCCTTATTTGAATGTGAAATGTGACGGAATTGCTGGAATTAATTCGGTTATTTGGAATTCAACCGTAACGGTCTAAACCAGAAGCTAGTTCATACGAATTAGTGAATAATTTAGCGTATCGTTGATTTGCAAAGCCCCTAACTTTGATTGAAAGTTACAGTGGCTGAAACCCTAATCAATTAGTTTAATTTGATGCCTCATAACAGCATCGTAAATTAACGGAATGAGATTCGCCTATAATGCGAAACTTGTGCCCGGCAGTGACCCTTGAATTGTCCCGTACCTAAAACCGGGTACAAACCTGGAAATAAGCTGAGAGGAAAAAAAAAGAGGAAAGGTGGGTGTATAGTGGGTGTAAAATCACTCCTTACAATGCACTCAATATATATAATATGTGACTTACATATATGTCTGATATAGCGACGCTTCAGTTAGCTGCGCTTCAGTTAAAGGCATTTTGATGAAGCATATACATTAGTGAGTGACGCCTGCATAATGGGGCCTATATTAAGGGGCCCTATATTTATATAGAGAGGTATACCTTCATGTCGTGCACCAAATGTCACTCATCATTCAATTTCTTACATAGAGTAGGGCCGTCTATAAACGGCGCCTGAATTATAGCTCAAACGTCGTATAGCAGAATCACCCAACGTAAATAGCGTATGCTATTAAATATAATATTGCACCAGAATCGGCGTATGTCATTTAATAAATTTTAACGAAAAAAAAATATAGAAAAACAACTGGTATATATCAGAATCAATGCATGTTATTATCTGATTTTATGGCATAAATAGAATAATATTTTAATTGTTTTTTATTAATCTGAATTATTTGTCACAGAGCGGTTGTAACAGAAATAATGACATTGGTAGAGGTATGGCTGTATACCTTAAACAATAAACCAATTGAAAGATATACTATATCTTTGTATTATGGTTAAATAATGGTTAACCTTTAGAGGCATGATAACAATGGAAAGGCCACTATTTATAGAGCCTATTTAACGTGCCCCTCATATAGCCACATATAAAAATGGGCCAGGAACAAGTAATATATTATACTTAAGGGTATGTCGCAATTTATTATACTTAAGGGTGTGTTACATCAAGGCACGCGCATTGGTTGTGCGACTCTCATTGTAGTATGAGAGTAAGATGGCTCAAAGAGTAAAGTGCCCAGATGTTTATTTTATTACAAACGACCCCATAAGGTGGATCTTAAACTAAGATATGGAGATATTATAGGTGGCCCTGTAATAGAGTCTAAGTACTTAAGTCTCTAAATTGGACATGTAAGTCTCAAAGGGTCTCTAAATTGGCCATCAAATAATAATATGGTAAAAGGGGCTATAAATAAAAAACGGGGGGTGAGAAGGTAGGA
>SCLE01075088.1:0-16775 GCA_004367955.1 Bathochordaeus stygius | reverse complement strand
GTCTTGAAATGCTCTCTGTATTGCAATTTGAAATCTGGCCCAATTGGGCCAGATTAGCGCGTGGGGTATAGTGAAAAATTTGCGCGTGAAGGTTAAGGGTGTAATAAATATGACATTTAGGACAGACCCGGAGTCCCAATATTTTTCAACAGGAATCTCGGTTGAAAAATCCTTTCGGAGTTATTCCCAATGGAAAGGTTTATTTAAAATGTCATATTAGGTAATTTAAACTATTATTCAGATAAATCGGATAATTGTTTATGTAAACATGCCAGTTATAACTGGAATTATACATTTCAAATGTTAATAAGTTTACAACTAGTACATAAAAGTACAAAATATACGAAAGACATTTTTTATAATGTCTAGTATATTCTGCACAAGAGGCAGAAAATTTGACAGTAATGTCAAAAGTACTCAAGTGACCGAAATATGTACACTTACGTTTTATTATATATTTAACGGTACGTTCGGAAAAAAGAGTTAATCTGACAAGTGGTCGAAAAGAAGACACTTCCGGGAAATTTGACAGTAATGTCAAAATCACTCAAGTGATCGAAATATGTACACTTAAGTTTTATGCTATATATTTAACGGTACTTTCGGGGAAAAGAGTTAATCCGACAAGTGGTCGATAAGAAGACACTTCTGGAAAATTTGACAGCAATGTCAAAATCAATCAAGTGACCGAAATATGTACACTTACGTTTTAATATTATATTTTACGGTACTTTCGGAAAAAAAGAGTGAATTCGACAAGTGGTCGAAAAGAAGACACTTCGAGAAAAAGAAAACATGGTTCACGAATAAGGTAAGAAACATGTCAACTATAAACATTAATATTATAACATGAAATAATTAAATAATGTTCAGATACAATGTATAAAATGACGAGATGTATCGGGAGTGCTTCATGGAAAGCACTACAAAATGGCAGACGAAATGTGTAAACACAGAAAGTTCATGTGGAAAATTACAATGTAAGTAAATTATGTCATAATATATCTCAACTAAATAAATAATTCAGATAAACTAGGAAATGTAGCGAATGAAATGTCACCATAATAACAGGTAAAACATTGTTCCCATAAGGGAAATATTACTTAAATCTAAAATAAATTTAGAAATTCAAAGACGAGCACCTAGAAGTAACATACATTATGAGGAGGAACACAGTACAAAGGTTGTACATAATCATTATATTACTAAACTCATTTAGCCACAATACGGTAAACAGAAGTTGGTACAACATAGTACACATGTTCACGAGGACGAATAATTCCACGTGAATATGTAAATAAGAACCAGGGCAGAGTTTTAGAACAAAACTCGTGCATTCACATAATAAAGGCAATTATGGGCTAATATATGTGACAGGAAGAAAATACCACAGTAAAAAATGGAAGACATAAGTAAGAAATTGACAACTTCTGAAAGTGTACAAGAGTGAGACAGACACTCCCAGATACAACATGACTAGACATGTACTAAAGTATCAGAAATCCCATGGCTTACTGTGGATACAAGGAATTACTCTAAGAAGGCGATTCATATATACACCCTAATGGTTTATATACATGATTGCTGGTTAGTTAAGTGGCAACCAGATTACCATAAAATCTCATATATTGTTATGCTTTATTATATATATTCTAAAATATTCGGATTAAACTATGAGACGGTATAACTAAAACCTGCTAGGTATGAACACATATAAACTAATAGTGTTTAGAAAGTTTAAAATGAATAACGAGGTTCTAGAGATTGTAGAAAAGTGGCAGAAATCAGGCCAACTAAGGGACACAATGAAAAACTTGGAACTGATACCACTTTCAGTCAACAATGTAAGTGGCACAATGGACACAAAAATCATAGCAGTGGAATGGGTGAATGAAGAATCAAATCAATCACTAGCGAAAATGTGCAAGTGGAAACACGATGAAATCAATACCCTACATGCACAAATGGCAATAAACTATGGATCACTGACATTAGAGATGGTAAAAGATGAAAAGAGACAGTTCTGGGACCTCTTAGTGCATAATAACTGCAACATGCGAGACATCCGGAAAGTGACACTATTTCTGTCACAAAGATTACTGAAATGGGACTCCTGGGAAACAGATATTGCAATAATAGCGGGCAAAACACAGCAGGGAAAGTTCGAAGTCAGAGAGATCTGGGACGAATTCTACACTACAAATGTAAAGAATTCAGGAAAATTACTTAATATTATTAAAAAATTAATTACATTATCTAGTATTAATTAAGTAACATAAAATAAGAAGGTCAAGAAGATGACAAACGCAAACGCCTAAAACAAAGATGTGAAACGATGCAAGAAATAGCACAAAAAGCTGGAGAAATTACAGGCATCAATATGGTCAACTGGCAAGAAAATCAACAGTTATCACTATGGTATAAGATGCTGGATAAAAAGGCAGAAACCTATCACATCAACGTGGTGATGAAGAAAATTCAAGAAACCTCAAACAAAGACATCAGAATCTACAATGGTCGGAAAATGGTGCAACCGTTTTAGAAAACATGTTGAAAGGTGAATTGTCCAGAAAGAAGAATGGAATGCACTTCAGACGGATACAAGACTTGATAGACACTGCGAGCAAACAGTTTATTAAAGGTCTGGACAAAAACTTATATGTGGAATTTCTAAATGACATCAGAAATAAACAATACGAAGCGGAAGGCATGACTAAAATGGTGACATGCATGACGAAGCAGACTAACTGGGAGGGTCAGGCAATAGCTATTTTGAATACCACAATAGTAATCATGAAATACTATGAAGAGCTATTAATAAACTGGAAAAACGAATGGCTAAAAGAATACTTGATGGAAACCAGTAAGCAAAACTTGCTAGTCAAACTTGCTAGTCAAACTTGCTAGTCAAAACTTGCTTGCTCAGGGACAACATGAATGCCTTCAATACAGATGAAAGACATGTCATGAAAAATGTGTATATGGAACACATGAAAACTAAATTCAAGCAGAACAAGGCATCAGAATGTGATGAAAAGCTGAAAGCGCTAGTTACGGATAAAGCGATAACAAAATATCTCAAGACATGGGAAAGAGATATTATCCAGTGGATTCTACTGATGATGCAGGAGCCAAAATAACTGGCAGAAAGAGTGCCAGCCCTCCAAGATGATGAAGATTGGCAAGATATAGTCAATGGTAAAGATACGGCCAAAAGGGAGTACATCTATAAAAAACATTTCTTGGAATGGACATATTGGAAGTCCATTTGCAATAAAACACAAGATGATATCGAAGGTGGAGAATGTGGTTGGAAAATTATGAG
This sequence comes from Bathochordaeus stygius, assembly GCA_004367955.1. NCBI lineage: Eukaryota > Metazoa > Chordata > Appendicularia > Copelata > Oikopleuridae > Bathochordaeus > Bathochordaeus stygius. Next base: position 13,450 of record SCLE01075088.1, on the reverse strand, counting down.
CACAAGCTTAGACAATATCCAAGACATCACAAATATCTGGGAAGACAGAAAGTGGCGAATTCACAATGCCTGGGAATGGAAAACACAAGTAAAACTGTCAAAATTCCGGTATTGTGTAGGCATAAAATATAATTATTGTGCAAACAGAAGATTACAAGGCCAGATCAGATTCAAGAGTCATGGAGAAGAGTACAGCAGGATCCTGTGGGAACATATGTCTGAAAAAGTACTGACACATGATTCTGAAGTGGCAAAAGATGTCTTAATGTCGCCAATTGATGAGAAAAAATTGGAAGTGCAACACGTGGAGAAAAGAAATAATGTGGAACAAGCCATCAATGAGGACTACAATAACCTAGAGAGATTATTTGATCTATGCCAGAAAATATACAAAAGAGATGTGGTTGCAAGTCAAATATGGAGAATTAAAGAAAAATTTCCATCGTTCCAAGAGGCAGAATGCACCAAAATCTACATCAAAATAGTGGAAATATTAATCTCGGCAGGTTTCGACATGAAGAAAAGATGGGGATTATACACATATAGGCTTAAAAGACTAGCAGTGTCACAGGCATTGGTCAATTTGGAGAAAGTCTTAAAATATGACAACTGTATGGGTGAAAGAGTAGAAGATTACAAACCCTACTGGCGCGAAAGCATTTGGTTAGATAAAATAGAAGATGGGATATCCATGCTTTGGTACAAAAAACACAATGGATATTTTGTACCAGAAAAATTCGAAGAAGAGACAATGGCGCTAAGAGACCAAATGGAAACCGACAGAATACTAATGTACATCACTCCAAAAAAGCAAACGAAGCAGGATTTCAGATACATGCTGTGGATACAGATGGAAACCTATGTAAAAAAATGGAACGATAAAGGGGACAACAGATATGAAGACGACAGGAATATTAGTAATTCCAAAGCATATTCAAGACTGGAGTTCAAATATGTTACAATGATAGACATGGAAGAAACGGATAATCCAATTACACTGGACTTTCAAAAATATGTGATACAGCAAAATGGTAACCAGATCATGAACAGATTCATGAAGATTCATGAAGAAATTGAGAATCTCAACATACACAGCACCAATATTGAGACACTCAAGATGAAACTGCGACAGCTAGACAGAACGGCCACGCAAACCAAGAGCAGAGGGATACGGAAAAGCCAGATATTCGATGAGAGTAAACCACTTGGAATGGAAGTCAAGATGATAAAATTGACAAACAAAATGTCAGAATTGATTGTGGAAATAAATTGGTTCTCCACAGGCCCCAGAAACCCAGGGAAGTGGCTTAGATCCACGATGTTGCTAACAGAAGAAATTCCCAGATGCATGAAAGCGGAAATGGATCTAGCAAGAAATCAGACTAGATATGCAGATCTGTTGCGAAGGCCAATGTTGCTAACACATTTGCAGATGTACCGAGGAAATTGTCTGAGAGCAGACATCAAGGTACAAACGGGAAATAGAATGACAGATATGGAACGGGAGCTATGTGAGGAGAAAAGAAAGTTAATGAGGCAGAACGGAGTAATAAAGAAATTAACATTTAACTTAGGTAATGTCACATTCTGGCAAGACAAGGATCAAAACCTGAGAAACCACGGCAAACAGAACAGGGGTAACATTCGACAAGAAACAATGCCCACCACAGCAAATCATCAATTCAGATTAACCAAATGCTTCATGGGACTAGACGGCCAACGGTCATCAGGCAATTGGAAAAAGTAGCATATCCCAATATAAATAATGAAATGAATGAAGATACTGAGGTACATGTGGTAACATGTTTTCCAGGTGAGAATTTTGCAACGGAAACAAGGCTGGGAGTAAAACAGTCAAAACATGCAGTGTACAATGTGGAAATGACGTCCGCACAGATTGCAAAATGTTCAAAACAGATGAACATCCAAGACGCGAGACCAGAAGAAACATTGGAACACTGGATCACACGAAATTCGTTAGGCTTGACATACATTCCAGCAGGAGAATGGATAGATCAGGCGGGCTGCTATGACTTTCCGAATAGTCAGAATCAGGAAAAAAGATGGCTCAGAACACTACACAGAGAAAAACTGATTAAAACAGGGGAAATGCCCTTTATGCCCATGACGAAAGCAGACAAACAGATTAAGGAATATATGCAAAAATGGGAAAAATCGTTATTAATGGACGCTTCATATGGATTGAATAATTTCTCAATGGCTAATAAGTATCCGGACATTGCAGATGATAGTACAATGTATTACAAAACACGAGTAATCAAGCAAATAAATACGAAAGAAAGTGACATATTGTGGGAAAAGATTAAGAGTTACCGGATTACGGAAGAATTCATATGGCCAGGACAAAATGAGGTAAGAATTAAATTAATAAATTTTACAAAATTGGAATAAATCAACTTTTCAAGGTAAACAGAAGATGTACACGACTGGAAAAAGCAGAATCTTTTGAGGAATTCGTCAAAATATGTATGGAAGAAGAAAAACAAGGTAGAAGTGTCTACATGACAGAATCATGGCTTAGAAATTCAACGTTGCCAATGCTGACACATATAACAGTGTTCTGGAAAATGTTGATGAAAAAGAGGCGATAGTTAAACATAATCTAGACATAGTAAGAAATATGCATGGTAAACAATGGTCGATAAGACGGATCAACGGCTAATGTAACAACACACAAGATAAGACACTTTTACACTGTACATTAAATTACCTCTTGCAAAGAGGCGAAAAACTGCCAATCAGTGTGACACATGTGCATTTCATCAATATAGAAAACTGAAGTTAGAACTAACCATGCGTAGTGTTAATTAGATACAGATGTTATGTTAAAAAACAATTAAAAATAAAGTTATAATTTAGAAATCGGGGGAGCGAGACGAGTTAATTGAACGGCTATTCAACCATAACAATCAATGGTACCTGGCAAACGGAAAAGAGGCATGCAGCTGCCAGTTGAAGTACGGCAAATTGCAGAATCTATTCTGAAAATTAAAAGAGCGGGAGAATTCAGAAACAGCATGAAAAATGGTTCGTTCACATTAGCATATTCAAGAATAATCCTAGAAGTCAATGAATACTTGAAACAGATCAAGACGGATGATGAAGATGAGAAAATAGTAATGCATGAAGTCTTGGACAGAATGTCGTTTGCATGGGAAACTGATGTTGAAATTTATTTAGCAACGGGAAAAGTTATTATGAAAATTACCAAGACCAATTACAAATAAATGTGGACTTACAGACACACATTCAAGCAAATCCCGAGGATGGTAATGCAATGGAATAAAGCACAGGTACCGCTACGGACACCTTAGAAAAACATAGAGCGTCATTACGTAGTGAGGGCAAAAAGGAGGAAATATATGCTGAAAATCTAGAAGTGGAACAAGAGGTAGAAACGAAAGAAATTCAGGACAATACAGATGAAGAAAGTACAATTTCAGAGGATGATTTACAAGACGGCGAAAACTCTCAGGCAACCGAAAGTTCACAAGAAAATGAAAAATCCCAGGAGGACACAAATGACACAGTGGTGGTAACATCAACGGAGCTAGTCCACAAAGTGCTCAGTGAGGAAACACTCAGTAGATCAGGAAACACATTCAGATGTAGATGATGTGCAAAGTCCGGCTTTTGAAACGGTAGGCTACCCAACACAAATGGACTCAGTTTCGGAATCGGAAGACGAAAAATTGGAACAATGGTCAAGCAGAGAGCTAACAGTTAGGGTGAAGCAACAAGCGAATGAAATGGGCTTTATGACGAAGGAATTGGAACGTTTACGATACCAAATGGAACAAGATAAACTGCGACGGGATTACACTACGCTGGGAAACAGAAAATTAATCGGCGAAAATGTAAGAACATTGAAATCGTGGATACAAGGAGAGTCGGTCAAGAATTTGATAATAAACATCCTATACCAACCCACTACGTGAGAAGATATCCTGACTTCAGAACACTCTAGGGTGGCAAAACAATTTTGTCAAAATACCCGGATACACCCTGCAGACAAGGAAATGATAGTTTGGTGGAATACGGTGGAACTTAAAAAGGCGAAAAGTAGAATGACGGCAATGGAAACATACAACTACCTAGCAATGGATATGAGATGTACGCTAACGGTCAAAATAGGCTTGATAGCCAAGGAATCATTGCTGGACATAGCCATGTGCATGATCAGTTTACTGAGCGACATGGAGATGATGGAAACAACGTTTGCAAAAAGACTACTCAAAGTAGTAACAGGCATTAAAAAAGTACTGACATTAGGTGAGGAAATGGAATTGTTCAGACAATATTTGCCGACGGGAACACAGACATGGGAAAATCTATGTGACCAGAAAGATATTGCAACATACGTAAACTGCATTGCTAAACATGCGAGTGACCAAGTAGAGTACAGAAGACGGTTCAATTTTAAGCTACTGAAAACTCTAAATCTGCAGAACCACTTCAAATGGGAAAAAGAAAACGAGGATTCACTGGACGAATTTGTAGAAACAACGGTGGACAGAGTAAATCAGAAAACCATAGAAGTCAATCGCAGTGGTAAAATGGAATTGGTTAAAAAACCAAAAAAAAGTATTACAAGGTAAATAAATTCACCAAAAATAAAGTCAAGACAATAATAAACAAATTTAGCTCAAAACAAATTGTCAAAATCCTCAACGCCAGAAAAGAAGAAAGTGTCACAAAAAGTGGAACTTAAGAAAAAGGAAAACAGAGAGCACAAAGTGGTCAAAAAACTAGGTAATTGAAGTTTTACATTATAAATCCAAGTGAATAATATGGATACTAACATTAAAATTACAGATCTACCGGGAACAAGCAAAATGGGCCTGAAAATGGAAAAAGGGAAAATAGTCCTGAAGAAAAAAATGAAAGTGTCAATACCGCTACGCAAAGAAGTGGAGGAAGTTCAGCCCAAACACGAAGTGGAAGTTTGCCATAGCGAAGAAGAGGCAAACGAACAGCCAGGGTCCCAGAAAAAGAGGAAACTTTCGTCATCAGGTACAAGCAAACCGGTACAGGAACTCAAAAATCTAATGAACAAGCCAAGAATTAAATACAATGGACAGAGGCACAGAGGACAAGTCAAGATCCACACTAGGTATTAGACGTCCAGACCTAGACAGCTGGATAAATAGAAAATTAAGTACGAAAAAAGTTGAGAAGGGAAAGAAGCCCCCCAAGAAACAAAAGCACACATAGACAGGTCGAATATGACAAACATATGGAAAATAATTAGGTAAGAAATATAGTAATTTTCAGTTAAGAAATACCTGGTTACTAAAATATAATAATTATTTTAGAAATGACAATAAAACAAACAATCTAGAAATTAATGAAGCAAAACGCGGGGCAAGATGAGAGTAACCTAAATACTGCCAATACAAATGGAAACAGAATCCGATCTTTACAATAATAAACAAAATATTACAACACTACGGATATATGAAATCTTTAACTGCCAATAACTTATATACCTCTTGTACAAACCTACACACTGCCTATCGAGTTATGTAAAAATAACGCATAAATAAAGTGGTTTTGAAATATAAACATGTACAAAACTGATGAATATAATTAAAGCAAGTCAAAGCAAAAAGTGGTCTAGTGAGGAAGTAAAACGTGTGACAGATTTTGGGGCACGTCAAGAGGTTAAAATATGTGCTATGAAAAGTGTCGTAAATAATGCATACTAAACTAGACCTACATTTAGACAATTTTGATGTTCACTGGGTACGGTAACACCCAGAAAGAGGTAATCAATATTTTCAGTCGTGGATTGCAGCGCCTTTTTATCTTAATACATATTTTCCGCAAAAAGAGAAAGTGGAAGATCTGTACATAGCGGTTAGATACACACTTCTGGAAGAACAACACAAAGTGGATCACGATGCAATGCTGACGATGCTGGCAAGGATTGGGAAAGCATTACCGGAATAATTCAAGGTCTATAGAGTATTCTTGCAAGAGATTGTAAGTGACATGGTTAAAAACATGTCAAACGAAAAATATACGAGGGCCTGGCTCATTGCATCGGTCAATCCAATTTTAACAATGACGGATATGCGACACTCAGAGTACTGGTACAAAATAAAAATAATCACCTGATTAAAGAATGTGCCTACAGCCCAATAAGGATGAAAATGCTGGAAATACACAAAACGGATGGGAGACCAGATGAAAGATTGATTAAAGTAGGCAATTTATCAGCCAAAGCGTTTGATATACTACATACGAAGGCGGTAATGTTGAAAGGGGCAGTAAAAAGACTAAATATAAAAAAGATTTCGGTGCGAAATACTTGAGAGGCACCGGCAAGAGAACGTTTCAGAGCAGGCAGAATTATGGAAACCAGATAGACAATAAAGGTTATAACACACCGACAAGAGGCTATCAGAGAGGCTTTTCAAGAGGCAGAGGTGACAGAGGCACTGGATACAGAGGAAGAGGCGAGAAATTTACAAAGAATTTTAGACGTAAGTGGTAAAATTTTTGCAACTTGGGAAAGTGGTAAAATTTGAGTCTCTTTTTCTGTTTGTTAATTACTTTCGGTTTATAGGAAATAACTGGCAAGAACCGGTTGGGGGCCAAGATCGTAAGAAACCTAAGGTACAAATTAAGGAAAGGAAAAGGAAGGGGCAAAAATTTGGCCAATATCGGATCAGGAGACAAAGAAAACCATTGATTTGCTCACTAATGCACTGAATTTAGATTAAATCTCAAACGATTAAGGACTACGATAAGTTTGTTAAAGACTGTACAATAAATCAACAAGACAATGGCAAGCAGGCAGCAGAAAGACTCAAAAATTACCTAATACTAAACTACAAGAGACCACACCCGGCAAAGATCAATAGACTGCAGAATTTTATGAAACACATAAACACAATTTTCGAGAAAAGAGCCGCAGCCATGTTAATAATATCATTTTCGGAGGAACCAGATGGAAGGATTGCACCCGCATGAAATGGGAACAAGTCAAGGCAACAACAGTAAGGGGCAGGAAATATTTAGCAATATATTTGCAATGCTCAAAAACGAATAGAGATAGAGAAAGGCTAGAAGCAATTACGTTGGCAGAAGCAGGAACCAAAAATTGGTCATGCCCAGTATTCTCAGTACTACGATGGTTTTTATTTAGGGGCAAACCGGCCGAAGGATACATGTTCTCCAAAGTAGACAGGGAAGAAAAGGGCAACAGAACTTTTTACCAGGTAAGGCAGATGGCAAAAAAGTTGAGATGGAGAGTGCTACCGGCCAAACACACAGGGCGGAATACATGCTGCGTGACACTGTTAAACTGGGGAGAAGATTATGGGTCAGTAACCAGACACATGCGCTGGGTAGCAGGGAGTAACATGCCGAACGTATACACGGGGTTGCATCTTTCACAAACAGAGTATGCACCGGCAACCTTGCTAGCAGATAATGCAAGAAAAAATGATCTGAGAATTCAAGACGATTTTATTAGTTCAGTAGAAAGATTGGAAAACAGAGAAGGCAAGGAAAAACGCCGGGAGGAAAATAGGTTAGAAGAACGTAAAAATAGACGAAAGAAAAGGCAACAAGAAATTGATAAAGTATCATACTAGAGTTAAAATAGGTAAGTTAAAATATTATATAAAGGACAAGTGTAACATGAAATAAAATGTTTTAAGTGGACAAATGAATGGCTAAATGAATGTGGAAAGTGTCTTATCCACAAGTGGCAGAAAGATGGTCTACCTGAAATATGATGCCTGACAAAAACGAAGTGGCAATTATTGCGACACTTGAAACTTTTACCAAAAAATGTTTAGTTACCTACTTAAATGTTTAGGTAGGAGACATAATCTGTTCATCATATATTAAAATTTCGTAAAGTGTTAACGAATGAATTATTGTGTATGCAGAACCAAAAAACAATAAACAAAGTGTGTTTAAAATATATAACAGTGTAATTCATGTAGTTTAAAGTAAGAAAATGTCTGACGTAATTATTTCGGAGGAGTTATTACAAGAAATTGAAGCGACGTTTGTTTATCTAGAAATAGGGAACAGAAATGTTCACAAACAATGGATTGAAAATACACAACTAGTTTTGAACTTGAATTTAACAAAAAAAAAGAGGAACAAGATGTAGGTACGTTGTTTAAGGAAACGGCTAGACTGGCGAGAGTTTGTGAAAACGAAAAGGAAATCAAAGAATTAATAATGGAATTCTATGAAAAATCCCTATTTCCTACAATCAGAGCCATGGCAACACGAAGTACAGAACAACAAGAATAAAGAGACCTTTATGTCTTAGGTTTAAAGTAACAGAAAACGTGCTAAAAAATAAGGTTTTAAGACGAATAATTATGAGAAATCGGTTGAAAAAATTAGATTTAATTAAAAAACGTTGAAAAGAAAAACAGGGGCAGTAAATATCGAACTAAGTTTGGGAATAGAACTAAGGATGGAATATCTAATTAGAACGCTAACCAAACGTAGTCAATATCTCTTCAACTTTAGTCTTTGTAGTTGATGGTTATAGTGATCTCTTCAACTTTTGTCTTTGTAGTTGATGGTTATAGTGAAAACTCAATTATCTACACACCTAGACCAGGTCCAACGATATCCAGTTCCCCATAATGGTAGATTGTCTACAGATTTCATGAGAAAGATTTTAAAATTTTCATGTAGCATTGGAGAAAATAGAGTTTAAATATTATTGGAATCGATTTTGCCGAACCCTGTCTCCAATAATACAAGTTTGTGAATCCTATAGGAATTTCAATGTCACAAATATTAGGTTCACCTTTCCACAGTATGTTTACAAATGTTGACGCCACGTTGGAATGAATTTTACATGATTTGTTAAACAAAGTATTCCTTTAATGAATGGGAGTAGTTTGAAAGCATTTTCAGAGAAGGCCCTGAACCATCTTCTTCAGCTTGAGGGTTGGCGTCAGCGCAAATGATACGGATGGCTAGGCCAGGTCCGGGAAACGGATGTCGATTTACGATAGATTCAGGTAACCCCAGGCGCAGACCTAATTTTCTCACTTCATCCTTGTGGAGATCTTTTAATGGTTCAAGAAGTCTTCCCGCTTCACGATACTGTCTTTATAACGGTTTAATCAACACAACATATAAATTCGTTTGATTTTGTACTACTATATTCATGTTATAGACTTTACTGGTAATGGCGAACTTTCAAAAATATTTATATTTTAATATGTCGCAAATTTTTGGATTAGGTGTGATATATGACGTTAAAGCTAAAATTAAACTGTAATCCTTGCTAGTGGACTGTCATTATGATGGGTCTTGATAGTGTCAGCATTTTGCGAAATACATGATGAGGCAGATTCAATAAGATCAGGACGCAATGTACCCTGAGCCAAAAATACATTTTTGGAATCAATCGACACTCCTCGCTTAGAAGACTCAATTTGAACTTGACGGAATTTTTTAACTACGATTATATAACGCCAGCGGTTGGTAATTGTGGATATTATTTGACGGTATATTGACAGTATTGATGTATGATTATCTCCTGCTAACCTTATGAACTATAAGTATCATATTCTAAAATCGAAAGTGGAACACGGTGATGTGCAGTTTCGTTTTGATTTACAGAAAAGCTTTTCTAACTACATAAGTTATTTAGTCCCAAAGTTTGAAACCAAGGGTTCATCAGAAAGAAAAAGTACACCTGGAAATGAGTCATTAAATATGCTACGTAACGGATTTAGCACTGCAATTAAAAGCCAACCAATCATGTTGAATTAAATTCTATCCTATGCGAATAAATGTATCACCAATAATTTTTCTTTTCTGCTCGGGTTCTGTAGTCTTGCATAAAATAGGTGACGGTTCTTGTTTAAACTGATGCTTGCCACTTCCGGAAATGGGGCACGATGCGTTGTAAAATTGGTGAGAGGCGTCAACTAATTCACAGCTGATGCCACAATCTGTTAAAGACTTAATAACACGCGCTGATTCACCTGAACAGGGGGCAAAGTTTCAGTATAAAATAGTGCATTCGGCGAAACATTATCCGGTTCCGAACCGTATAGTTTTGATTCCGGATCGTCACGGAAGCAGAACCATTGTGGGAACCAGAACCGAAACTCGGTTTCGCCTAAGTTATCCACACCTTAAAATTAAAGCTGTGATATAACCAGACATATCGAGTGATTGCTCGGTATTTGCGAGGGGACTAAACTGCAAATATATCACATTTTGGGCGTACCTTTCCGCATAAATCCATTATTTATATGCAAACATTTAACGCGCTCCGTACCAACAGCTTTTAAACACAAGGAGGCTAAAACTGATGAATCAACGCCACCGGATACAAGAACCAAAATTTTTCCATGGTTTCCAACAACGGATCGTATCTCGTCAAGACAAGACTCATCTCGATGATCATCTAGAATGACAGTTAATACACGTTTCCTTCAACAAATATAACTATTCGGTTCTGCATCATTACTATACGGGTCTATATGTTTTTGGCCAAAACTTTCGCCAAAAACAATTTTCACCAAAAACAATTTTCGCCAAAAACAATTTTCACCAAAAACAATTTTCGCCAAAACATATCGACCCTTACTATACAGCCCGTTCGGTTACAGGTCTGTCCAGTTATATCTAGGGTACTGAAATTGAGACGGGATTGAATTTATGTTTTATATCAGTAGGATGTTTTTTTAGTTTGCAGAAATTTTGCAATACAAAAATGGCGCCGAAGCTGGAGATTATCATAAAACTACAATTGTTTTCAAAAACAATTATCAAAACAAACAAACCGTCTATAATACAGTGGTTGCCGGGGCCTTCTGTAAATGAAAGGTTTTGGAATAGGCTCAAGAAGCGTTTGAAAGAAAAGCGGCGGTATAGCATTCAGAATAAGTGCAAATGAAAAAAAACTTTACACGCAAATATATCTGGGATATTTTGGCCAAATATTATAAAGTAGAATGGCCCAAAGGCAAATGTCTGGATTCAAAGGCTCAATTAGCTCTCCTTGAAAATTAGAATATTACCTGTATAGTCACGCGCACAATTACAAATGTCCAAAAAGTTGGAGAATATTGACATGCCACAGCTAGTCAAGTCTACCTCGGGGTGAAATTGGACTCCAAACAAATTTTTGTGCTTGTGTTGAATTGCGGCGATAATATCAGAACTCTTTGCAATAACTTCGAAGTCGTCTGCTACAGTTGTTATAGAATCGCCATGCGTTAATAAAACTTTTTCTTCGCGTTCTTTGATATATGATGGAGATATTTTTCAACGTTAGGAGATATAGGGAAAAGATTAGGGTCCACGATGCTTCCTTCACAATAAAAAATACTGACGAATCCAACCAATACTTTCTAGTATTCACTTCAACACACGCAGTATGTAGAAATGAATGTTTGTTGTACTAGAATGTTTAGCTCCAGGCAAAATTTAAATCGTAACGCAATTATTACCGGTATCCCCTTTGCACGTTTTGGAAACTGGGTACCTAACCTGTGAAGGTTGACAAATAATCACGTGAGATAAGTCTGGAATAATATTTTGGAGTACTTATTCGTATATCTAACCCTAAACGTAATTTGTACCCCAACGTTATAGAATTATATTTTTATGTGAGCAAACTTTAATTAATATAGAACTAGAGCATCGCATAACTCGCTAATGTCCAGTAACTCTACACATTCCTAAACTATTGAAAAGCTTTGATTTAGTCTCAATATTGACGCTAAAGACGCCATCTTCACGCTTACACAACCTCTGCACGTCTCCTCCGTGCACCAAATTCATAAATTGCATTCCCCAGCAAATACCCAGTAACGGTATATTTAAATCAAATATGCTTTTATCCAGGGCTGGCGCAGAATGGTCTGTTACAGAAGATGGACCACCAGATATAATTATACCTAAACTTCATGCATCAAATTTATAAAAATTTCAATCACACAACCAGAAGCAACTTTTCTGGTTCGTATCCGAGTGTAACGAATTTGTACAATGGACTAGTAGTGGTGAGAACGAAATAGGTAGAAGTATATTTATCTTTATAAAATTCTTTCGCGAGACTCTATTGTCCAAATTCGCCACACTCGCGTTCCAACCAGATATAATGTACTCAAATCGTGACCCCAATTTTAGTATTTTTAGTGAAATTTGTTCTCGCAGGCTGTACCACCATTGGAAATCGTCGCCAAAAAGTGTCGCTTAAAGGTTACCCCCCCCCCCCTGTATATATGGTTTCGAGAAACAAACGGGCGAGATCCCAGAAATTAAAGTTCCGCGATTAGCATCCCTACTTTTAAGATTAATAAAATGATACCTTTGTACTGTTTAAGTTTCTCTGCTTCTTGCAGTGCATTAACAATTTCACAGCGAACGTTTAACTCCCGAATTCTTCTGTCAATAACCTTAGTATACTGACCCCCCGCATCAATAATACAAATTCTTTCCATTGATAATCTACTAGAGTATCTAAATTATGTAAAGCTAAAACTTCAGCTATTACTCTACGTGATATTTTACATTTAACTTTTTTTCCAACAAAAAAATTACATTCAAAATGCTACAATAAGTGTTGAGGATTAACATAGAAGGTGAGTACAAAAATACGATTAGTCCTAATTATCTAGTTGCAAATTTGAGTTATATTCTATACCAGATAATTGGAACGAACCAATGTGACAGGAGCAGAAATGTCAGGTGTAAATATTGTCAAGCAGGTTAACATAGTGTAGCTAACTTGATAAACCGTTGATCGTCCTCAGACATATTGAAATGAAAAAAAAACACCATAAAAATATAACGGCATGTAAAATAGAACAGTTCCGGTTCACAGTTTGACCTCGGATACTTAGGTTACAATTTTCCTTTCATTTTTTTTTTGAAAGATTAATAATTTTTGAATATGTACAGAAGCAACACGAGAGAAATGAGTGATTTCATCACATACGACAGTAACGAACGCGCTAATCATTTTACGGAAAATATTTTTTTACAAACTACCAATCTGAAGGTTGGTACAAGTATAAAGTGCGCGAAGTTTCATATTGACGAAACTATTTGCCACCTTGTGCTAGAGAGCTATCCTCATATATCTATAAGGAGAGTTTCAACTCTCTAGCGTACAGTGGAAAATAGTTTCGTCAATATGAAACTTCGCGCACTATCGTTCCGAGCACGCAAAATCTAACATATCTAAGTGAAATTTAAGTTTAAAGCAAAGATCTTTGATATAATGTAAAGATATATCCTACGTGAGATTGATATCGGTATTTAACTCATGGTAATGGAAAACCGTTCGCCCAAAACGCTTACCTTATTAAGCAATATCTAATTTATGCCCGATATATCATATTTTTCTTCAGATGGTGTAGTAGTGTCGACGTAGTGTGGTATAATAGCAAATATAACATTAGTGTAGTACTAC
>SCLE01073973.1:0-16815 GCA_004367955.1 Bathochordaeus stygius | reverse complement strand
GGGGGGCAGTAGGGAGTAAGTATATAAATAACCGACATTGGTTAAACAACTCACTACCTTGCCATAATGCGTTAAAAAATCTTTAAAAATTATAAATAGAGAAATTAGTAAGATATCAAGAGAAAATTATACTAGTAAAGAGAAAACGGGAAATATTATGGGGATATCTTTTCAGATAATGGTAGTTTTAATGTTAGTAATCGAGGCAGCACCAGAGCCTTGCTTTTAATTTAACGGGAAATTCGGTTAAATTATCTCCTGTCAAACTAGGAAGGAGTATAAATGTGATATTACTATACATTACATAATTATATATTAATTCAGTTATGTTAAATTATTACTAAATTATTTATATATTAACATTGTAAACCAGAAGGGTTATTAACTCGAGTAGAAGAGTTGTTTTCCTAATTAAGGAAACATATCCGAGTAGAAGGATTATTCTGTAATATGTCATTTGTCATGATGACGAATAAAAATTATGAAATTACAGCAAATTAAAATGTCGTATTTTTAAGAAAATTGATAAACGTAGGCGATCAAAGTATGAGAAGATGATATTACAGCAAAATAATGTCAAAATTATTACAATTGGAGAATTCTGAGGTAATATTATATCTAGTATTACGGTTATATCTAGATAGTTGCGAATACGACAGCCGAAAGACAAGATGTCAGGCATACATGGTAAACGATGGAAAACGATACACGCCAAAATTATTATCAAATTATCATTATAACGAGTGATGGGCTAGGAATGTATTACCTTAATTCTAACAGGGGCCTGTGGGTATAGTTTAGATATTACATGAAATTTTGTGTTTAAATTAAATGTTTACTATATGTTGTTTTATTGTATAACATGTCCAATTTTATTTAGAAATCGGATTTAAATGTTGTCTAATGTCTATGCGAATCAAAAAACGGAGATGGAGTTACTACAAAGAGAAACACTCGGTAAACTTGAGATTATACCATTAACCACGGATGCAGGATCAGGTAATTAAAATAATTATTACCATAAAATATTAAAGTCTGTCACGTGATGAGTCTAATGACTAAAATTCAGGCAAACTGGATACAAAAATCCTGGTGCTGGAATGGACCAATGAGGATTCCAAACACAATCTAATGAAACTGGGACAATGGCCAGAAAAATGCATAGCAGAAGTGAAAACACAGCTATCAAGTTATTATTTCTACGTTGAAATTGAACTTATCATGGAAGAAAAAAAGGCGTACTATGATGTTTTGCTTCACATGGATACATATATGGAAGAATTTAAGAAAAGTGTATTCTTTCTTACGAAACACATCAGCAAATGGGATATAAAAAACACCAAAAAAGTCCTAGTGGCGGGCAAAATGCTACAAAATGGTTATAAAGTCAGAGAAATATGGGAAGACAATGCTGTTATTAATGTCAATATTACAGGTATACTTATTAAAAATTCCGAATACCTGCTTTTAAAATGCTAACTCGTTTCAGCTAACATGGGAAAATAAATCACACCTACAAAGTTCTATTAAGGTGACAAAGAAATGATGAAAAGGGAAAGAATGGATCACAGACGTGAAACGTACAGAGAGGTTCAAGACAGCAAATATAATCTGACGGGCATGAATACAAGAGAGTGGAAAGAAAACCAAAAAGTATTCAAATGGTATGAACCGTTTCACACGGAAAATGGCAAAAGAATAAAAATTATATTCATACGGTATGAGAAACTGGAAATCCAGGATATCAGACGACGTGAGTCAATACAAATCTGGGGCAGAAATACGGAAAAAATTCTGGAAGACATCCTGGAAGGCGAGAAAAACAGGGTCAAACAGGAACTACCCATCAGAAAAATTAAAGAATGGATGTCAAGTGGCAGCCGGAAAGAATCAGGCGTTTATGATAAAAAAGATATTTTATCCGAAATTACCAACGAGACGTCAGGCACCAGAATAGAAAAAGGTATTATGCAGATGGCAAAGAAAATTGCAGATAAACTTGGCTGGGAAAAATATGTCTCCCCAATTCTTAATACAAGTCTGGTTATAGCTAAACATTATGAAACATTGCTTAAAGATTGGGAGAAGAAGGATATCGAAGAATACATTATAGATACCAGTAAACAAAGGTTATATGTAAATAATATAAGGGCCAGAAATAATAAAATCGGTTTTCAGACTTCTTACGATTATCGCAAAACAACATGGTGCATGGCTCACAGATAAAAATATAATATCGTTTGTCATGGAAAACTACGAGAAAGGAAACTGGAACCAAAAACACATGATGACGCAAATCAAGGAAGAACAAATTGCAAATGAACAATTTGAAAAGACAAAATGGTCAAAATTTGACGTCATTTTGAGCGAAATCACATCAAAAGATTTAGTGAGAAAAGTGCTAAGAAAATGGGAAACGGAAATTATCAAATGGATAATACTGATGCAACAAGAACCGCAAGAACTTGCGGAACAAATACCGACGTTGCAAAATGACAGAGATTGGAAAGAAATTATGATAGGTGAGATCAATATAAATAGGTTTTATCTATAAAATGTAAAAATTTCATATACTTTTTTTTGAAGGTATTGAAGAAAGAAAACCCAGATACACGCATAAAAATCATGACACAGAATGTATTACATGGGAAAGATTGACGAGAAATAATCCCACCAAAAGTGTCAGGGGACTGTACGGATGGATAATTATGGCATCGGAAAAATGGGACAGCCAAACCAAAGTGGATGATTGGACAAAAAAGCCGCATTTTATCCATAACCCGATGGAATGGTTAACACAAAGAAAACTTTTTGAACATCGTTATTGCATTGGTGATGCTACGGAAAGTTGTGACAATCATAAATTGCCAAATTCGTACAGATGTGCTAATCATAATGAGAAATATGACAAAGTGACATGGGACAGTTTTATGATTCCGCATCAAACGGAAGCAGTAGAATTAGCAAATCAGGTGCTTATTCATAAAAGAAATAAAAAGTTTTTAGATGCACAACATACAGATACCAGATGGAACCATGAACAAAGGGTTAATGAAGATTACGACAATTTGAGAAAATTATTCAACATTTGTCAGGAAATCTACAAAAGTAACAGAATTGCGGAAAATCTCAACAAAATATCCAGGGCATTTACATCACTAGACGAAAAGGCAGCCAAAGTAACGTATATTAAGATCGTAGAAGTATTAATCACAGCAAGCTGGGACCTAGATCAAGAATGGGGCTTGTACACATATCGGCTGAAAAGATTGGCCACAACTCAATGTTTACTAGATATGGGAAAATTAACGTTCAAACCAGATGGACCAAAATACATGGATCAGGCGTATGATATTTTTTGGGAAAAAAGCAGCTGGTCGGAAAAGAAAAATTGTGCTTCATTTCTGAATCTCAAAAAATTGGAAGGTTTTTTCTGCTCGGAAAACTATGAAAATGAAACTATGCCACTACGAGACCAAATGGAATCAGACAAGATACTGATGTATATTACGCCGAAGGAAACAACGAAAATAGAGATGAGCTACATGCTATGGATTCAGATGGAATCATATGTAAAGAAATGGACCATGGGAAAAGAAAACCGATATGAGGATGATCGCAATATTAGCAACTCGCATGCGTACACAATTCTAGAGTTTGCTTACATGTCAATGATAGATATGAAAGATGTAAAGAAACCAATCAACATAGATCACCAGGTAACAAAAGATATTAATTAAAAATAGTGTATAAATTGCATTAAAATTTAACGATTAGGTTGCCAACAATAATATTATATTATTAGAATTTTGAGATCAAAAAGGGAGAAAATTCAATTACAAAACACCAAATACGCAACGAAATAGAGGACCTGAACAAAGACAGCTCAAAAATTGGTGACCTGCAACTTAAACTTAACAATTTAGATAAAGGAAGTTGGAATCATTCAGAAAGATGGGAAAGAAAAAATCAGATCTTCATGGAAAATAGTGCGTTAACCACGGAACTCAAAATGATTAAATTTGCAAATAAATTATCGGCGCTAGGAGTGGAAACAAACTGGTTTTCAACAGGCCCAAGAGCGCCGGGAAAATGGATGAGGGCGACAATGCTACTCCAAAAGGACATCCCAGAATTTATAAAAAGAAAAATTTGCAAGAATATGGGTAGACAAAAATATACGGATCTTTTGGACAGACCGCTATTATTCTCAAATGTCAGATGCTACAATGAGGAATGTTTAAGGCGGGATATAGCATCCGTACAGAATCATAAATGGTCAAATGGTGAAGAAAACTTGTACAAATGGAAAACGAATGCAAACAGAATGAACGGTACTTTCCTACAACTGGCAAAGATTGGCTGGGATCCACACATTCCATATATAACATATTTGATGCCAATTGCGGGAGATGAATTTTTCTGGAACAATATAGCTAACACGGGTAAGTGAAGCATGTGGTTAAAAATAACCTAAATAATTTTATTTAGGAAACATTACGTTCTGGCAAGGCAAGGATACGAATAAATTCACGTACAATAGATATGGCATGTCTAATAGGAAGGTAGAAAGAAATATGGTCAGACGAAATGTCATGCCCAACAATGCAAGAGAACAAATTATTATGACCGAATTTTACATGGGACTGGAAAAAACACAGGACATCAGGCAGATTGAAAAATGCAATTTTCCGATGATAGAAAACATTGATGTCTCGGAGAAAAATAATACCAGAAATATTTTCTTTCCAACATGTTTTCCAAAAGAAAATTTTCTATCAACAAAATACCTGGGGATAGAAAATACGCGAGAAACTCGATTTAATCTGGAAGGGGTCACAATTGATGTGGCAAAATGTGCTAGTCAAATGAACATTGAAACCTCAATCAAAAACGAAACACTAGAGCAATGGTTAGCCAGAAATGGTAAAGGGCAGCTAAACATCGAGGCAGGCTTCTGGATAAATCAGTCAGGCAGTGTAGATTTTCCGAATATAGATTGCCAAGAAAATCAATGGATCAAATTGCTTTATCTTTATAAAGCAAATCTAGCTCAAAATTATACACTATCAGATGAGGAAAAAGCAATCAAGGATTATTTCCAGACATGGGATGAATCATGGAAAATGGAATTACATCGTGGCCTGAACAAAAAAGAAGACTTATTGTTGAAATTTCCAGGTATCGCAAATGACAGAAATATGCATTATAAAAAGCGTATACAGGATCGGCAGATTATGGAAAGAGATGACAAATTATTTCAAGATATCAAAAGCTTTGAAGCAATGGAATCATTTGCAAAACCATTAAGGAAAGAAGTTTTAATGAGATGCAATGCATTGGCCAAAGCGGATTCATTTAAACAATTTATTGATACATGCTTGGAAGCGGAAAAAAATCAACAAAGTTTATATCTCAAAGAGGAATGGCTAGAAGGTGCGATACGATCTAAATATGCACATGTTACGATTTTCTGGAAAAAACTACTCAAAAGGGAAGAAATGCAAAAACAGAATCTCCTGGTACATGAAGATGTCAACAGTTTGAAACGATGGTCAATCAGGAAAAGGTCAATGGACTAGAAAACGGGAAACATATTCAGCTATAAACTATGTAAAGCTGTAAAATCTGCTACTTTGCCTATATACATTAATTATCTACACTGAACTGTATTGCACTGCCTTTTATATATAACTTTATACACTCCACACTGAAAACGCAGCTGGGATTGCACATTAAAAATTGTTGTAAGAAAACCAGATGTTTTAATATTTAAACTGAGTAATTGGGTTTAGTTAAGTCGGATAACAGGTGTGGTTACCAAAAAGAGGATGAAAGTGAAACTCAATCAGTATATTTTGTTTAGAAATCTGTCGGAGAAAAAATGTCGTCACAAATATCATCAAAAAAGAAACGCGGCAAACCTTTACCACAAGAAGTAAGGGAAATTGCGGAAGCTATTCTGTCACTCAAAAAAGATGGGAACTGGACGGAAAACATGGAAAATGGATCGTGGATCACTGCATATGGAGACATCGTAGGTGAGGAATACATTATAAAATTTGTAGAAAAATATATTATTAAACCGGGTAAACTTAGAGCAAAATTTGCGGACCAAAAAGCGTACTTTAATAATTATGTGTTTAAGACAACATGAACAAATACTTATTGCAAATGAAGATGGGAAACGAACAAGAGTCAGAGGTGTTCCAAGAATTCATAGATAGAACAACCTTCTCATGGCGCACGGACATTCAAAGTTATGCGGAAACGGGCAAAGGACATTTTGAAAATTATCAAGAGCAATTGCAAATTAATGTCGAAATACAATCTGCAATGCAAAAATCGAGGTTTAATGACGAAGGGACGGAAATTGAATCAAGCATAACCACGGAAGAACAGCCGAGATCGGAAGCGGTTAAAAATAATGAAGATGAAGGAGATGTAGATTCTAACACACAAACGGAGGATTTAAATTTGGAAACGGAAGAAATTCAAGAGATGATGGAGCAGGATAACGCGGAAAATAAAAATGTCACGTTAATGGAATCAACATCCGGAATGGAAAACGAAGTGGAAGTCACATCCACGGAAACACGCCATCTGGATTTAAAAAGTCGATATGATTCGGATGAAAGCTCGAGCTCAGATATGGATGATATCCGTAGTCCACCATATGAGGTGGTGGGAAATTCGCAAATGCTAGATTCAGACATTATCTCCAGCGAAGAAACCACAAAAAATGGTATGGAACTATGGACGCAGAAGGAAATTACGGTGCAAATGGAACGACAGCGGAATGAAATCAAGCTGTTATGGGAAGCATTGACGAAAATGCAAACGGAAAAAAATCAAAATATGCAAAGATGGGATTATGCAACAATTAAAAACAGGAAAATGATTTTGCAAAATCATAGAAGCATGTTAAATTGGTTCGAAAGTGATGCGGTCAAGGACACAATCGTCAAAACACTATTTAATCCGAGATCATGGGATGATGTATTAATTTCAGAATACTCAAGCACGATTAAAAATTTCTGCAATAATGTCAGAATCAAAGTGGACAGCAAAGAACTGGTCAAATGGTGGAAAACGGCGGAAATCAAGGAAGGAAAAAGACGCCTGCAAAGTATGAGTGCCTACAATTTTTTAGCAATGGAACTCAGAGCCACTTTGACGGTTAAAATGGGCTCGATAGCAAAAGAGACACTTTTGGACACGGCGATGTGCATGATCGGTATGTTAAGCGATATGGACATGATGAACTTGTCATTTGCCAAAAAGCTGACCAAATTTCTGGGAGGTATTAAAAGAGTGATTACAATTGGAGAAGCAATGGATTTCTTTAAACAAATGCTACCGGAACACACGATGACATGGGAAAACGTCTGCGAACGAAAAGATATCGAAACGTACGTACACAATATTGCTAAACATTCCAGTGATCAGAAGGAATACAGAAATCGCTTTAATTTTAAATGGCTGAAACAAATTAATATCCAAGAACATTTTAGATGGGAGGAAAATTATGATGATTCACTGGAGGCATTCTCAGAAAGATCGCTAGAAAAAGTAAACAAAAATACAGCCATTGCGAGCCGCCAGAAAAAGATGGAAAATAAAAAAGACACGGTAACACGAGGTAAATAAATTTGGAAACCGAAATAAGACACCAAAAAATATAATTTTTTAGAAAAAACACCAGTACGGGTCACGGAAGTATCACCATCAAAGAAAAAAGAGGAAATCCCGAAGGGGAACTACAGACAGTTGTCAACAAACAATGAAAAAATGACATCCAACCTAGGTTTGTTGTTCAAAATTATATGTATAATGACTCGAAATTAAAAAATTATCCTTAAAGCTTCCAAGTCAAAAACGGCAAGAAGGGAAAACGTCGTACCACTAAAGAAAGTATCGAAAAATCTAAAAAACAAAACGGAAGAAATTCAAGAAATTTTGACATCAAGCTCGACGACAGAAAGAACTGAAGAAACCTCGAGCCAAGATCTGGATGGCAATAAAAAACGAAAATATTTGGAACCCCAAATTTCGAGCATCACGCAGAAAATCAAAAAAGCTCCAATGCGCAGCAAAATTCAGCGAAAAGAGACAATCGAGGATAGGGGCGATACAGATCGGGCAAAAGCGGATATAGGTATTAGAAGACCGGAACTTAGTGGATGGATTAACCGAAAATTAAGCGAGAAAAGATCGTCATCGTCAAAACAGAAGAGAGGAAAGATGGGAAAGAAATAGACGGGAAAAAAGAAGCAGAAAATATTGAAATATATAAGGTAAGCATATATTATATTTTTTGGAAATTTTTCGGTTGCTTTCTGGGAAAAATATTCCAAACAAACAATAAAACAATTATTTAGTTACATGGGAAACAATGTCAAAAGTGACACAAAATATTACCTGCGAAACACGGTTACAACGAAGGCAAATTGCAAAAACAAAACGATTCAAAACAATTGGGAAAGCTGGAAAGCACAGAAAATTCTTGGTTACTACAAACCAATTCAAAAACTCACTGCCTAAAAAATGTATTGCAAAATCACTGCCCGTGAAACCATTTATGTGTTATAAAAATACTTCAAAAAAATTACACTGCCCTACATTCTTCACAAGAAATAGAAAATTTTTTACGTAATTACAGTTTGCCCATATCAAGGGCCTGCAACAAAATAAATGATAAATTAGACATTTACATTATAGTTTGGATTCAGCTTGAGGTGTTATCTGAAGTCAACATGTGGAATAAAAATATAGGAAATAGTAGAACAAATGTGGTGGAGGTTTAATACGAGTAAAAACCATAAAAAAAGTTAGGAAATTGGGTGTTAAAAAGTATGACAACATAAGTATTCCTTTTGTTTAGAGTGCTATATTGAAAAAGTAGTGAAAAATTTGTATCAAAACACGGTATGAGTAGAAAAAGAAAATCAATTAATGTCAATAAATGGAAGGCATGGACCAAAAGGAGTCTAGAATTAGATGATTTACGAAACAATTGCATATGTAATCAAACAGAATATGAAGGTTCCAGGGTATGGAATGCACAAAATTTTTACATACCAGTTACGAGATGTGTCTGCATGCAGAAACAACAAGAAATATGGGAGCAGGATTTTACACAAAAACCGAGCATGGTTCCACCAGCGGTGAGACCAACCACTATAACAGGTGCCATAGTATTAAACGAGGTGGGCCAAATCATTGGTCCGTTTTTTCATCATCAATGGTTAGCCATATCATGGGAATATTTTGACAGATTTCATGATATCATTAATAATGTAATAGAACCAAGTTGGGATGACATATTTTTCAGACATGAAGATGATTTCTATTCGGGTATCTACTCACACTTTTTGGAAATCACTAGAATTATGATAAATGAAGTAGAAGGGGAGTGGAATAAACACACAATTTATAATGACCTACATAATGGGGTGGATTTATTCGAAAATATTGCGCCAATTCGTGAACGAGATGCAAAAAATTATCATAACAAAGGCAAAATCAGTACGAAAACGGCACGACATGTGGATAATTGTGAAAAATTTTATAAAGATGAAAATAAAATTACAATCACAGAGGAAAGAAGGCTGGAAAGAAAAAGAGCAAAAATCTGGAAAGAAAGGGCCAGAATATGCAAAAAAGAGAAAGAGGATTTCGAAAATCTGAACGAAAACATAAATTTTCAGAGATGGTATAAAAAGACGAAAGAACTACCGGTTATTTGGAAAAACAATGGGATTCCGTCGAGGATAATTATGAAAAATAACACGGAAGCCTTGAAACCGCACAGAAAATTTATATTAAAAACCCTGGAAAAATGGTTGCGAACGGGAACGATATTACTGGTGGAAGACATTAATAAAGAAGTGGAGTTGGTCACGCCCCTAATTCTAGCATCAATGCAGAAAAAACCACGGATGTGCTTCGACGGCGGTATTATCAAACATATAGAAAATAGTTCTACACCATGCGTACTAGAAGGTCTACTCAATATTCTGGATGTAATTAAAAGACACGAATATATAACGAAACTGGATGATAGACGCGGGTTCCACCTAGTCAAGCTAAACAAGGAAAGCAGGGGCCTTACAGCATTTAAATTTGAAAATTGGGTTTTTAAATATAGGGCGCTACCGTTTGGAGTACCAAAAAGCCCGGGGGCTTTTCAAAGGATAAACATGGTAACTATAAATTATGCAAGAAAATTTGGAATTAAAACGGCCCTATACCTAGATGACAGAATATACCTAGATAATGACAAAAGTCTACAGGGCGATAGTGCGTTACCGAGAAATTGTATACTGGGGGTTCTACTGATCATAGCAGCAGGGGGGGTCCTAGCTTTAGATAAATGTAACTTTGTACCGAAAAAGAAACAGACCTTTTTAGGGATGAATCTGGACACAAGTGAAGGTTCAGTAAGTGTACCACATGAAAAATGGGTAAATTTTAGAAATGAATGTGAATTTTTTCTGAAAATTGAAAATGGTAATAAATTTGATGTTAAAAAATTGGAAATTTTACGGGGCAGAGCGGTATCCTTTCAAGTAGCCTGCATAAAAATGAAGAGATATATTCGGGAAATGACGACAATGATTACGAAAGCAACTAACATGAATAATTTTCAACAAACCATGCATGAAGCACTGAAAACTGAATTAAAAAAATGGGTAGAACTCAAGATTATCGACATCAAGAGATCATGGTTACCAAGGGAAAGAGTGCAGCTGGAAATGGGAGCACTTTTTACGGATGCATCCAAAGCGGGTGCGGGAATGAAATTATTCACAAAAGACGAAACAATAGAGCTGAATCATCATTTTAATGAAGACATACAAGCATGGGACATTCACAATAAGGAAGCCTTCACGATATTATCAGCATTTATTAGACTCAGGGATGTGCTACACAAAAAACATATCACAGTATTTTGTGACAACTCAGCAGTATGCTACGCATTCAGAAATGATGGTACGCCAAATAAAAAATTAAATGCAATCATCACAATGATCTTTGAGTATGCAGAAAAGAAAAATATATCGTTCAAAACATATTGGATCAGTACGAAATATCAACTAGCGGACAGGGCTTCGAGAATAGTAAACTACAACGAAGAGTTTGTACCGGAGGCCATTTTCAAAATTATTTGCAGATCGGCCAACATTTCATGTACAATAGATGCCATGGCGACGCAGGAAAATAAAAAATGTGCGAAATTTATAAGTTGGCAAAAAGAGGATGGGGCGCTTCACACAGACTTTTTCACAGTTTCACGGGATAAGTTATTAGGTGAAACCATATATATTTTTCCCCCAAAAAATATTTTGAATAAAACCCTAGATTACATAATGTCACACTTGAGTAACTGCAAAATTTTACTAATTTTTCACGTGTGGCTAGAATGGCCAATAGGATGGGCAGAACTCAAAAATAGGGAAATTAATATCAAATTACAACAATTGGATAGAGATTGGTTTAAAATACCGGCTATATCCATGATACCTTCAGAAGAGGAAAACTGGATCGGCGGGAAGAGACTTTCGGCGAGCTTCAATTGCAGACCATCAAAAACGTACATGGCACTATTTAACTGTACAAAAACAGAACGGTCACGATCGAGGTAAGAAAGAATATTTTTTTTCGGATTGTCTGTCTAACGAGGAGTCTAGCGGATAAAATAATAATTTTTCAGCGCTGGGCATGATCCAACAAATCAAGAAAAGTCAGATGGGACACAATGAAACAGGCCACAGTATTCATGGGAGAAATAATTGAAAAAATGTTAAAATAAACTGTCTTCGGTATAAAAAACACATTAAAATCATATGGCTCCAACTCGTTTTTAAAAAAAGAAAACCAGAAAACGTGGTGTAAGGGTAACGCAAAGTCTATTATTTTAGAAATGGAAAAATTCGAAATTCGCGAAAAAATCAGGGAGTACACGTGGAAAAAGGCAGTTGCCGAAGAAAATATGGGAAAAGCCATAACGAAATGGTTTGAGTACAAAAAGATGATCAGAAAAACGAAATGGGAAAATTATGAGTCAGTCAAAAAAGAAATGATATTATACAAATCCCCAATGCGGCTACTTAAAGATGTGGAAAAATGGCGAACTCGGATACTATTCGGCGAAAAGAAGATGGGATACTATAAAAGCATGGAACAAGAAGAAAAAGCGGGGATAGATTTGGCAGACAACATGGGATCGCAGATGCTTGGCGAAGAAATTGACAGCTTCATACGAAAATACGGCGACATTCTAGGATATGATGTTTTCGAAAAGTAGTAGCTTCTGAAAGACGGTATTACACATTCGGTTTCTAAGAAAACTATTTGAAATAAGTACACAACGCCAAAAATATGGTGGTCAAAAAACACCAAACATATGTGCGGTACTGGCTTTTCGGAACTTTTTTAAACATCAATTGAAACAGAACTGAATCCAGGAAAGAAAGATGGGAAAGTTTAAAATTTTTGGTAAGGTTTTTGGGGGGGGGGTACAACAACATTGAGAGAAAAAAGTGCTACAAACATAACCTGTCATATATGAGAAACCATTCTGTGCAATAAAAAAGGCCAAGACGATAGGTACATTAACCAAAATTCACCTTCAGATAACGAGATAGTTAAAATCCAAACGCGGACTTGAAAAGGAAATAAAGAAAATTTTTTTGTTTCGAAATAAAATAAATCGGATAACAGTGTGCTATTACGATTGGGATTGTGTCGAGAAGGGAAAAAACAAAATTTCTTGCTACAAAAACGAAAAATCGGCGGATCAAAAAAGGAAATCAAAATTGGTTTTGCAAAAAACAAGAAGGAAACACACACAACAGAAGAACACATTGACGAAAAAAGTAAGTTTTATCGGAATTTTTTCAAGTGGAAAAATTATTCATAAAATATTACATAGGAAATATACAAAGTAGCCGAAAATGGAAGACATTTATGAAGAACGTATAACAACGGATTACTTGGCGGGAAATCAAAAAAGACTCCTGGAATTAAGCCACAAGGGCATTCCGAGGGAGATCAATGTGACAACAGATGTCATAGATGGTAGGTTAAAATTTCTGAACATGGGATCCTCAATTGAGCAAGATTTGGAGGACGCGGAAAATGAACAATTTTTTACGGAAGAGAGAGATCTGGCTTATGCAGCATTCAGAAAAGCTAAAAACGAGCTTATTTTCGCAAGAAAAATGCTTACACGAAAAGAAGGTTTAGAAGATGGGACGCGTAGAGCCATAGACGAGGACGATGATGTACTGGAAGAACATACATTGGAAGATTGTAAAGAAAGGGCGGAGGACTGCTCGTTTTCAATGATGGCGGCTAAAACGGACCTCGAACTTAAGCAAAAAAGTGTTGCCCAATTCAAAATGAAAAAACCAACAGAAAGGAGAACCCCGATAGGCACGGTGGTTAAAAGGGGGGACCAATATTTTCAATCATGGATTGCGGCACCAACTTACATAAATCATTTGTTCCCACAAAAAGAAAAAGTGGAGGACTTATATATTACAATTCGGCATTCATTAATTGAGGAACAACAGAAGGTGGATCATGAAATTATACAGGGTCTAGTTACGCGAATAGGGAAGGCACTGCCGGATGAATACAAGGTGTTCAAAGTGTTTTTACAAGAAATCATAAGCGACATGACAAAAAACATGATGAATGACAAATACAATCGTGCTTGGCTGATAGCGGAAGTAAATCCAATGTTGACGCTAACGGATATGAGACATTCCGACAGAGTTCTGGTTTCAAATAAATTGAATCATTTATTAAAAGAATGTGCATACGGGCCAGTCAGATTGAAGATGGTTGAAATTCACAAAACCGAAGGGAAACTGGAAGACAGAATTATGAGAATTGGAAATCTAACGGCGAAAGCATACTCGATTCTACACACAAAAGCGGTTATGCTGAAAGGGAATTCGAGGAAAACCGAGTACAGAAGGGACTTTATTTCAAAAAATAACAGGAATACATCCAGAAAACAATTTTCAACGAGAGGAAACTTCAGTGGCTACAATGACATGACAAATTATGCATCATACCAGAGAGGGTCGTCAAGGGGAGCAAATAGAGCCAGAGGAGATAGAGGATCCAGTTTCAGAGGTCGAGGAGACAAATTTACGAAAAATTTCAGGCGTAAGTTAATTTCTTTTTTAAAAAAAAAGGGGGTAGTAAAAATAAGGACCCTCTTTGTTGAGGCACAAAATGGGAAGGGGAAAATCGAAAGTCTGTTTTCTTTTTCTGTTTCAGGGGATTGACTTGTCAAAATTAAATCTTTTTCGGTTTGGGAAAACAAAACACCTGGTTGTATAATACAGAATCCTAAAAATTGTTTTCTAGGGAATCAGTTTACCAAAGGGAAGGTGAATGATGTGAAAAATACAGCAGGGATCTCGGTGAACACGAAAAAAGACGCTGGGGGTGCAAAAATTTGGCCAATTAGCGAGCAAGAGACGCAAAAAACAATTGATCTTTTAACTAATGCATTGAATTTAGACTAAATCACGAACGGTCAAAGATTACGACAACTTTGTAACAAATTGCAACATCGATCAAAGGGAAAATGGGCGACAATCAGCACAAAGATTAATAAATTTCTTGCGCAAAATTTCAAAGAAACCACACCCATCGAAAATCAGAAGATTTCAATTTTTTATGAAACAAAGAATGAATTTCGAATACAGAGAACAATTAATGTTTGCGGAAAAAATGAATGGATACAGGATGGAGATGGCCTTATCAAGGACACCGGGGTTAAGACAGGCACCAGTAATTCGATGGTCAAGACTGAAAACACTGGCACAAAGATTGTGGCTCGATGAAGAGAAAATAAGAAATGACACAATTTTCGAGAAAAGGGCTGCGTCGGTGATGGTAATAATTACTTTCTTTGGGGGGGCCAGATGGAAGGATTGTACCAGGATGAGATGGGAAAATATTAAAGCCACCACGGTGAGGGGTAAGAGATACCTAGCCATTTATTTGCAATGCTCAAAAGCGAATCGAGATGGCGAAAAATTGGAAGCCATCACACTTGCGGAATCAGGAACATTTGACTGGTCATGCCCAGTACGTTCAGTTTTGAAATGGTTTATTTACAGGGGCAAACCATCAGTAGGCTACATGTTCTCGAAAATGAATCGTGAAGAGAGTGGAAACAAGACGTTCTATCAGGTACGAAAAAAGGCAAGGGAACTGAGATGGAAAACGCTTCCGGCGAAACATACGGGACGAAACTCATGTTGTGTAACACTATTAAATTGGGGTGAAGATTATGGCTCAGTTACAAGACACCTGAGATGGGTAGCGGGTAGCAACATGCCAAATGTATACACAGGTTTGCATTTATCCCAGACAGAACACGCCCCGGCGACTCTACTGGCGGTCAAAGCAGGGGAGAACGATTTGGAGGTTCAATCCAGCTTTATTGAAGCGGATACGCATAGATCAAAACAAGCATGTGAAAGAGATGAAATTATAAGGGGTAGAAAAAAGGAGATAGCTCGAACCGCAAAAACACAACAATATTGAAGAAAACTCAAAAAAGTAAGTAGTCCCGTGAAGAAAAGGGACGTCTCATTTTTTAATTAAAACAAGCCTTAATCGCAACATTTTTTCAGGCAATTGACGCGATAAATGTTCTCGCATTCATGAGGGTCCAAAATGGAATCTTAAACAAATCTGGAAGAATAGCAGGGGGCTATGGAATGACAATGTGTCAAATCACAAGAAGGGAAAAAGAATCCATTTTTTACCATAACTGTAAAAATATATCTCATATTAAAAACGAATTCTGTCACTCTGAATAAGACATATTCCGGCATTTGTGAAACATATGTAATTTACGAAAATAATGAATAAAATGTCCAACAAATTACAATATATTCTATATGTTTGTTTTAGAAGGTACGTGTGAAATGGAAAAATATGAGATTCCGCAAGAGATTATGCAGGAAATTGGAGCGACCTTCAAGTATCTAGGCATTGAAAATCGGAATACGCACATGCAATGGATTGAGAACACAAAGCTTACCTTAAATATGATGGAACGAAAGGAAGATGCAGATGAAATAATTAATCTGCTGCGGGAATCAGCGAGACTTGCGAGAGTATGTGACACGGAAGCTGAAATCAAAGATAACATTCTTGAGTATTACGAATCAGCTCTCTTTCCCAGAATCAAGATAGAGAATGCTAAAGCACGGCGAGATGAAGATGAAATAGCAATTCTCTCGGAATAAATCAGAGGGCCCCCTTTTTTCATGCTGAAGCAAAAAATAAATAAAATTAGTCATGCACAACCCAAAATGTTTTATTAATTATGTAGAATGGGGAAAGTGGTCCAGCTAGTAAGAATAAGCCACAGAGGCATCAAGACTAAGTTTGGAGGTACTAAGAGTGGAAATATCTAGGGGGGCAGTAGGGAGTAAGTATATAAATAACCGACATTGGTTAAACAACTCACTACCTTGCCATAATGCGTTAAAAAAAAAATATGACTTAAAATAAAAGGGGGAGAAATGAGTAAGTGAGGTCACATCTCAACTAGCACTGGGTCGTGCCTGTAAGACACAGTAGCGAAGATTTTTTAAGAACCCTCCCACCCTACCATGAAATATCACTATTAAAACCATTACTACGCAACAACTCTGCATTATTAGTCTAAAGTAGTTGATGGTTATAGTGTTACTGCACTAAAGCGGGCGCACTACACTAGAGACTAGAAAAGCATCAAGGGTTGTTAAATTTGATATTGGTCGATAATAG